>JAAGAY010002211.1:0-44086 GCA_011801015.1 Ardeotis arabs
GGGCATAGGGACGGGGAGGGGGGGGGGATAGTTTGGGGGTTTTGGCTTTTTTTTTTGCATCCTCTCCCCAGGAGCGGAGGAAATCTAGCCCAAGTTCGCCGCGATGAGCGCGCTGCGGGCATGGGGCTTCCTCGGCGGCATCCCCGCCTCCGGGCCGCCTCGCCGCTACCGGCTGTGAATCCGGAACGACGGGCCGAAGCTCGGTGCTCATGCTGGGGTCGCTGGGCTGCCGCTTTCCACTGGTTTTACCATGGGAGGTGGAGGAGCAGGGACTGGCCGTGAGTCCACGCTGAAAATGCGATGAAGAGGAGCTGCTTTCGCTGATCCGTTTCTGACCCTTTAGTCCATGGTGGCCTGTGACCCCTTCCAGCCTTCAGACCGAGCCGAATCGGGTAAGTGTAATGTGGTTCGCTCGGGGTGAGGGAAAGCGGATGGAAACGCTTTGCGCAGAGACCTGCCTGCCATCCTGGCCTCTCATGATGAGAAATGATGAGAAAGTTCAGCTGTGAACTAACGCCGGGCTGAGCAGCATTTGTTTACTTGTTGAAATCTGCCCCTGCCAGACGTCCGCAGGCTGTCTGATCTCCAGGGTTGCCCAGCGCTCCCGAGTTGCTGTGGGACATCTCACATGACTGCAGACTGTAGCAAAATGCAGTCATCTTACTTATGATCTTCCAATAAACTTTTTTTTTTTTTAAATTTGGAGAGCTTCCTCATCAAACTTTAACAAATTCTCTTGATTGTTTCACATTTCCTCAGACATGAATGACTTCATTTGCTTCTCCTTTTTTTCCCCCCCAAAACGCCCACCAATCTGCAATATTGCAGCCTACCTGTAGCGTTTAGGTGGGCAAGATTCCCTACTCCGTAGATCCGGGAAGCAGCCCTATCTGTGCGAATCACCCGATTCCCAAACAACACGTTACAATCGATGCTGCTGGTAGTAGTAACGCGGCGCCTGGTGCTTGTGCTGGAAACCTAGCTAGCACTTCAATTAGGAAGATATCTTTTGAATTTGATAAAGCTTGTGTAATATCCGGTGTCTCCCTCTGTTGTGGCTTTGGAAAAACTGCTTTGTCAACAAGGATCCCTTAGCTGCTTTTTCTAGGATTAAAGCTTTCTTCTGCTGCTGATTTTTTATTTATTTTTTTTTTTTCATAAATTAAGGGAGAATTAATTGCTGAATATCTGCAGTCCACCGAAAATCCCGATACATGGAAAGTATCTTCTGGGGGGTGTGGAGGGGAGTACGTATTTGCCGGTGTGTGTAGGGTAATGCATGTTTGTATATACTGCGTGTGGCTGTGCGTGCACGCTGTGGGAAGGGAGGAATGCCCACACATCCAAGCAGTCTGGTTTTGGTTTGTGCCGGCAGCTACCTCCATCGTTCCTCCATCCACGTAATGCTAATATTTCATCTCATTTAAAAGTTTCCTGTCATACTTTGCCCAGTTCTCCTGAGAGAGGTCAGAAACCATTGTGCTGCTGGGGTTGCGCTGGCTGGTGGCTGGGGAACAGGCAGGACGGTGCGTTGGTGGCGGTGATGTGGCAGCGCCGGCAGCCAGTCGCGCACCCGAGGCACATGCAGACCGAGCCTTGGCTTGGAGCTGACTCCCCCAGGAGCTGCACAAACCTCCCCTCCCTCGCTGGGTCAGTCCTCGTCTCGACCACTTAAGCAGAGCTCTCCAAAGGTCGGGCCACGCTGTGTCGCTCCCAAAGTTTTAGAAAGGCTCCGGCTTAATAAGGCAAACCTGTTTCCGTGGCTCCATGTGTTACACAGGCATTTAGCATCCTGCTCTCTGCATTTCTCTCTGGGAATTACTGAAATGCTGAATAATGGAGAAGGTGAATTGCATCTTTGCTTCAGTCGGGAATCTGCGGACCTGCTGCAGGCTGGGCTGTGTTGGTAGCCTGGGTAGTCCCTCTTCCTCTTCAGAAATGCTGTATAAAAAATTCTTTGCTATTCCGCCTCTTGCAGACCAAGTGTAACCCAGCACTGTCTTTCAGACTGGCTGCAGATCTACCTGCAGGGTATGCTTTTCTCTTTTTTCAGCTCAGGTTTTCCAGCTCAGTTTAATGAAGCGTGCTGTACACCGTACATAGTACAGAGGGACAGTGGCTCCAGCAGGAGGTTAGGACCGTGCTTAAACGTTCAAGTCCATCTGAGCTGCCCGTCGCTGTGCGATTTCAGGCAGCTAGTTTAACTTTGGTGCATCAGAAAACTCAACTGCAGAAATAAGAAAAGTGAAAATTAGGTGATTCTGTGAGCCTCCATTTCTCCAGAGGGGTTTTGTGGGCTATGCTTACAGGCACGTGTGTCTTAATTTGTGTATGTAATGTGCTTTATTCTCTATAACAGTAGTTGAGAAGAGGCTTAATTCAAATGAAATAGTGATGGTTGTCTGCAGTTTGAAAGCACTGCTTTATTCTCGGGTGCTGTTTGAAAGTATCACCATTTTAAGTCACTATTCCTTAGAATTTTGAGTTTGTTCTCACTTAAAAATATTTGTTTTCAGACTGCAACACTGGTCTCCCTATGGAAGGAGCTGTTTCTGTCTGACATTGAGATCCCATGGAGAAGCCGAGGAGGGGGATGGCTCTTCATATCCATGAAGCCTGGATACTTCTGTTGGTAATCCCTGCTTTAGTCACTCCAGCTGCCATCAATCATGAAGACTATCCCGCCGATGAAGGGGACCAGACTTCCAGTAATGACAATCTGATCTTTGATGACTACCGAGGGAAGGGCTGCGTGGATGACAGTGGCTTTGTGTACAAACTGGGAGAACGTTTTTTCCCGGGACATTCCAACTGTCCCTGTGTCTGTACTGAGGATGGACCTGTTTGCGATCAACCGGAATGCCCTAAAATCCACCCAAAGTGTACAAAAGTGGAACACAATGGATGCTGTCCAGAATGCAAAGAAGTGAAAAACTTTTGTGAATATCATGGGAAAAATTACAAAATCTTGGAGGAATTTAAGGTATGAAACCCTTTCTTCAGTATTTACTACTAGTGTGCTATAGGAATTTTATTTCTTTTGGGGGCTCTCAAAGGCACTCAGTGTTTTCTCACTGCTGTTAATTGCTGGCTGAAGCTGAAGACCCTTTTAGCTTTGATGGAGGTCTGGCTCATGTGAAAGCTCCTTCACATGCGCCAGGGGAGGGCCAGTGATCGGTCAAAAGTCCCTGCGTGAAATGCCAGCCCCCTGAGTCTGCTACTCCAGACAAACTCCTCCTCAGCTCGTAGCGTGAATCAGGTTGGACTACCAACGGTGTCTGTAAAAGTGGTGGTAAACCAAGACTGAGTGCTTTTTAAGAGCCCCTTTTCCAGTTTGGATAGCAAAAATTGATGGCATGGTACTGAGAGTTGTTACTCATAACTGGAGGAGAATGCAAGTAAGTAGATGGCAAGCTCTATTTAATATTTTAATTTCAACTGCGATAAGGCTGTCCAGAATGACAAGATTAGTTTCTAGGCAGATGACCATCTCAAGTAAGGAGAAGTATGGGGTTTAATTATAATGGTTGAGTTCCTATTAGGAGTGTTGTAAAGAAAGCCTTCTGGAATATATCTTAAAAACAAGACCAGATTTTCAGAAACCATTACCCTTTACACAACCTGCATCTCTCATTCTAATGAGTTTGATTGCATGTTTTCAATTCTGCTAAGGAAAATAGCATGTCACAATGAAGAACAGGGTCTGTGAAGGCAATAGGTATACACGAGTTTGTTCTCCCAGGTCACATGGCTTTAAGATTCGTACCTCCATGATTAACAGCAGCCTATAACTCTTCGTGGCTGCACGCCCGATCTCATTATACGCGTGCCAATTTATTTTCTGTCAATGAAAATACTTCCATATAGGTCTGTGTACTTCACAGGTTCTCGGTAACATAGATCACAAGGTCCTTTTTCCCAGCTATTGCTGTTTTCAGTGAAGGTAGTATTTAGTTCCTTTCTTCTGTCACACATGGTTTGTGTTCCTCTTTTTCTGTCTGTCTGCGACTACAATCGCTCAGAATGGGCAAGACAGACACAACGCAAAACAAATACAAGAGGAACATCTCCTTGGGGGCCATCCTGATCAATGTGTTCTCTTCCTTGCTTTGCTGAGGAATGTGAAGATGTTGATCTGGTGAACTGCTTCAATGACAGTTCCTTCTTGCCCTAGGAGGGCCTAGCCAGCTTCATCCCACAGTCATGCATCAGCGGCGCTGTGTTGACTGCTGTGTTGTCAGGTGGTGAAGTGTCCCACCTCGGTGTAATTCTGACACGTGGTCAGGTTCTCATGTGAGAGTTACAAGGACTCTTTTTGGAGACATTTTAGGGAGGGGAAAGTTATAAGGACTCTTTTTGGAGAGATTTCAGTGGGAGAATAATGAGATGGATCTTCTCATTAAGGTATCTTTTGCATGTGAATGAAGTACAAAAGTACTAACCAGTTCTCCTGAAAGAAATAATTGCACTCTGATAACGGATTAAAGGATAGAGAAACAGAATTGAGGGGAGGAAGGCTGTTAGAGGGAGTTAGAGCAATCTAGTTCAGTTTCCTGTATTCAGCAACTGTCGGGTGTTGTGTGGACAGCAAAGTTCTGGTGTCCTCTGAGAAACACAAAGTAGATGGTGTTGCACCACTTTCGCACGTGGTAACCTTCAGTCCAGGACTAACGTGAGATCCCTCAGACTTAATTCAGCTGACAGTCAAGCCTTTGATCTGGACCTGTTTGCTGGGAGCTTGATACCTTGTGGAGTAGGGCAGAAACCGATTTTTTTTAAACCTATCTGTTTGCCTAGAACAAACAGTGAAACTCTTCCCTCCCCCTCCCCTTTAAGTAGCGGAATAGATTCAAGCAATAGAAGATTACTGTGTGCTTCCAGGGGTGTTTTGGGGGAAAAAAAAGGAGCACCCATGAACTATGAGTTTATTAATGCTATAGGAAAGACAGAACTTCAAGATGCAGGAAGCTGCTGCTATGAAGTGAAATCTTGACTTCATGGAAGCATCCAAGCATTTTGCTGTTTACTTCAACAGAACAAGGACTTTACCTGCTATGTCCACAGATGAAATTCAGTTCATAGGTTTTACAGGCTGTGAGCTCTGCTCTTCCCTCGTCCCGTTGAAATTATAAGGTCTGCAAACATTCTCAAGTCCGTTCCGCACACAGTGAAGTCAAAGAGGAGAGGCTCTCTCCAGTTGTTCTGAGTCAAAACCAGACTCCTTCCAGTGGAAACAGAGGCACTGTTTTGTGTGGGCTAGTAACCCTTTTACCCACTTGATTTACTTTTGCTGGTATGTAGGTCCCAAATCATCATCCGTAGAAGTGCTTGTCACTGCTTAGTTACAGCTGAAATAAGCCTCCATTTAAAAATCTTTTGCATGTGTGCCTCTGTGTGTGTGCCAGGACTGACTTATCTTGTAGAAATATCAACTGCCTGATCTCTTACAAATTAGGTTTTTTCTTTCTCTAGGAATTCGGGTTGGTTTTTTTTTTTTCTCTAGGATATCAAAATCTGTGAGACGTTTCCATTTGGAAGAATTTTCCTGTCTTGTTTCTAGATTTCTGTTTAGGTTTGGGATGAGAAATCCAAATACGATTTAATCTTCTTTTTTCATTACCACTGACAGTAACTGTGACTATCTCAGGGTAAAGGAGGAGTTTAAAAGGCCCGTTTCTTGAATATTTAGCTTTCCTATAGTCAACTGGTTTGGTACCTCTGATTTTTTTTTTTTACTTACAGCAATCATAAGTGCAAAATTCAAACATCACAACAAGCCATCTAGCTTAGACAGCTGTCCAAATGTTTATGCTTGTGCCCTTAGATCATTAACATGTACAAGTGAAATGCTGAACTGAAGCTGAATTGTAAATCTGAACCCATTAGTAGTTTTTCTTGAGTCCTTTTGTAAAACCTTGTGTCCCTGACAGATGGTTTAGTAACCCTATGTAGCATCTTCATAGCTCTGTTACGGGTCCTGGGAGATGTTTGTGGGTTTGGAGCCCCAGCTGCCTGGACAGAGCCTGCCTCATCCCTTTGGTTTGCCCGGGACTTGTCCTCAACTTTGGCTGAGGCTGTGGTTCCACCTGGAAACCCCATGGAAGAGATCAGCGCAGCCTCTCTAATGTGAATCAAGAGCCAACTCAAACATGTTTAATATGTAAGTTGTTGCACAGTGCTCAGGATTTTTACTCCTGTGGAGCAGTACGGAGGAGCAAGAGGAGGTCTGGTGGCTTTTACTGGGATCCCTCTATCACTTTCCCAACCTCATTTTCCACTTCTTTCCTTGTCAGCCTCAAATCTGGTCTCTGGGGTCTCCTCCGGTCCCTCTCAAAGGCGAGCACAGGGTGACAGGCAGCTGTGGTGGCTGCAGGGAAGATGTGAAGGATGCTGCAAGTTCCAGGCAGTCTCTCTGCGTTCTCCGGAGAGATCTGGCAGGGACTCTCGGGGTTGCTTAGCAGCTTGCTTTTGCTCCCACACATCAGCCGTGTTTTGGTTTCAGTCCTGGAGGTTAAGGTCTGAGTCCCCAGTGCTCCATGCTCATCTGTACGAGCAGAGATCTTCCAGGAAGGTTGTTAACCCTCCTCTTTCTTCCCAGAGAGAGAAAACAAGCAAATAACAACTCGGAGAGTGGTCTCTGTTATTGTGAGTGCACATGGTTGTGTTTTAAATGAGTGTTCCCAGACAGCAGCTTATGTAAACTTAAGGAGACAGCGTACCGCCAGCGTGATGGATGTTCATTGGCAGCTCACGGAGAAATCGTGCGAATGTCAGTGAGACAACAGTTTCCTTAAGTGCTGATTAGTTTTTGATCTCCCGTGTAACTTGCTGACAGAGAAGCGCACGCCTACCCACATTGAAGAAATGCAATTTACACTGTGCTTTAGGGGATATTTGTAGCCACGGTGAGGAGCTTGTTGAAAATTATTAGGTTGTCAGTTTGAAAAGTCCGTAATAACTTGAAAACTTCCTAGATCTCTTATCACCCAATGTAGGCATACCCAGAATAACCTTCTGTGGACCTGTATGGATGCGTGGCAAAATACCATTGATGTTAAGCCTACATCTTGAGAAACATTCTCTTCATTTTTCAGACCCTACAGGCAGGATCTGCTCCCTGTGCCTGCAGGAGAATGAGTCCTAGGGACATAGTTTTTTGGTAGCGTGGTGCCGTCCTTCTCAAAGTCACAGACATTAAAATACCTTCCTGTGCCTGGCAGGACATTGGGTGAGTTATCCTTTGGGTGGGAACACGAGAGGTTTTGGCATCACAACTTGACCTTCCTGGTAATATTCATGTCAGAAGAGCAGCTTCAACCTGCAGTTATGAACTTGAGCTTGGAAACAGCTCTGAACATCAAGGACATTTCTTGGGTGCTCTTCAGTGGCCGCCTTGCTTTCAGCCAAGCACAGAGCTGCGATTTCTTCCATCCATTGGCTCTGCCAGTACGTAACCTCTGCTGCTGCCTTTCATCTGCCCAGTGACTTCACCTCCTTGTTCTCTCCCCTCCCGCCTTCACTGCTCCCCTCCCAAACTATCCTTGCTCAAAAAGTCCCTAGGTGATCCCCAAATGTTTGTTCCTTGCAGCAAGCACAAATGTAGAGGGATGGGAGAACGACCCGTTGCCCCTAGGCCAGCCTCCACAGCTTGGGGGAAAAAAGCAGGAAAGGAGAAAATTTCATTTCATTCTCTGGCAAAATCTCCACTGACTTGAAAAGAGCCAGGATTTCACTGCTGGAATTCTACTTTATTTTTCTTTCCCTTGTTTCCTGCCACTATATCTTAAGTTCATTGCTTTGTTTTGTCCACAAATCATCTGTAATCCTTCAGCTACAGCTTCTGTATCTCGCTGACTTTATGTCTTCTTGAGCAGCACTTTGCACAGCAGGGCTTGCAGCTCTAGCAGGGATCTTCGGGATAGAATCAGAATCCAAAATAAATGAGAGACTATATAAGCATAGCATTATCATAGACTAATTATGGAAACCTTTACTTTGGAATAGTGAGCCGCCTCCTCCTTTGTTAATGCTCTTTAAAAATGTTTTATTAATGCAATTATCTCAATATAGCTTAACGAAATAAGACCTCTCATCAAAAGGCGTTAGCACATGCAAGAGTGTATTCAGCTGCTACCCCAGCACCTCTCAGCCCCTGAAATGCCATGTGTCTGTTCTGCCACTGGAGAAAAGGAGGCAATGAAACCGAAAAGTAGTTCCCCGCTCCCAGAACTGTGCCAGAAATAGAAATGGAAGTGGTGCAAACCACAGCCTTGCTCCAACCACCGGTTACCCAGCCTGGGAGTGCAGCTTTATCAAATATGAATGAAACACTTGGGACGTTCCCGCAGCATTACTGATGGGATGGTGCTGTTAGGGTGAAAACCAAGAGTTTGTTACAGCACTGGGTTGAGAGAGAAGGTGAGGGGGAGAGATGTGCACCGATCCGGTGCCTGGGGTGGTGCGGTGGGCTGCTCTGGGGCTCTCTCAGCCCTGCCCAGGGGGGCTGAACTGCCCAGCTGTAGGTTTGGAGCCTGGATGCTGCGGTTTGTATCCACGTGAGAGAACAGAGATGCAACACCTTAAATGTGAGGAGCTTCATTGGAGCTCTGGAAAAACAACGTGGGGAGAAAAGGGAAGGTTCTTTACTGAGTTTTCTCCTCTATAATCTGAGTGTTTGGTTTCCTGGTGAATCTTGGAAGGCGCTCAAATCATGGCAAACTAATCATCGCAAGATCTAGAATTATTAAAACCTTTTGGTACTATGCTAACCAGTCATCTAAATCACTAGTAGGTTTGAGATCTTTGCTCTTAAATTACAAGAAACTGATTACTAACCCAAGCCAGCATGGGCCCCTGATTTTAATATTACCATTTTTCTCTCCTCCTATGACTCAAACAAATGGGACTTTTTTCCCCCTCTCCCTTCTTCTTGTGTGTTCTTCAATTTCACGTACGGCTAGAAAATCATAATACAAAAGAAATTTCAATAATATGCCTGTGCTTTAATAAAAGGAGCCATGAACAATGCCAGCTCTGAAGATAGCGTACAGCCATTGAAATCAGACAGGGGAAACAGAACATCAGTCAGATGGAAAAGTATGATTTATTATCTCCCTCCTGGCAAAATTACAGTGACAATGTCTATGCAAAGGAATCTGAAATTACTGACTTACTGTGTTTCTGTCATAATTTGTACCCAGAAAACATGCTAAAGTAGATAGGCGTGTCACATATCGATCTGCAGTGATACCTGGTTTTACAATCCTGTTATGTACTTAGCTACGGATTCCATGCCATATATATTACATTATGTACAAGTATATCATTACAACAAGTGAAAGAAAATGGGCTATATTCAGAATTTGGCTACAAAAAATCCATGCCCCTATTTTCCCCAGATCACAGTAGTACATGGAGGCCCCAAAAGCTCAGAGCTCAGTGGCGCCGGCCATGCTGCACATGTCCTCTCTCAAAGCTCCCCGTTGAAGTAGATGAGACCCAAAACTGGAGCGTCAACATGATTCAGAGTCACCAGGAATTAAGCAGAAGCCCCCGTGTTTTAATCACAGTGCACCGGGAGCGCAGTGCAGAGTTTGGCCTGTATGTGCAAGCCCAAGGGTTGGTGTTTTTCCAGTAAATATGACACAGGAATGAATGTGTGCCCAGCGTTTGTACCGCCAAAGCTGTGGCTGGGCTTTCAGATGTTTGCTCCAGGAAATAGCCCGTTGGCTCTGCTTGCTTCCAGATTTTGGGGGCTGTCCAGAGAGCTACCGAAAGAGAGGAGATATCTCTGCACAGCCAGAGAAGAGGCTCTGGCCCTCCCTCTGCCCTCCGTTGCTGCTGGAGCTGTGCTGTTAAGAAAAGAGAAGGTGTAGTACATGCAGCTGTTACCAGCTCCTTCCAGGAGTGGTAAAAATCAACCCTGAGGGTTTATTAGCGTGCCAGACAATGCTCAGTGGGACCTAGGAGAGAGTGCTCGTCCCTCAGCTCACCCCGGGTATGTCTGTCTCTGTCACCTGAGATGTTTCTGTGGGGCAAGAGGTCCTCAGGAGCAGGATGTCATCCAGAGAGATGCTGACAGGTCATTGGCAAGAGGATTTTTAGACAACCGTTCCCTGTCAGAGCGAGGGGAAGTGCAGGTGTGTATTTGTTGGTACTAGAATGTACTTTACGCAGAATTGCGTTCATTAAAAGTAATGCTTAATTAGCTAATTATCCTAGTTATTGTTTTTAAGACTATAATTAGATAAATCGTGTAATGACAATGCTCAGTCTGGTTGCAAAATAAAAATACACGTAGCGTTAGGCTTCCTTCCTCTTTGTTCTGTGGTACGGTTCAGAGTAATTCTTTGGGAATTACAACAAACTCGGGATGCTTGGAGGAGCGTTAGGATTTGAGGCAGCTCCTCAGAGCAGGAATCTCTCACTCCATTAACTGTGGTCATCCTGGGCAGGAAAACCCTCCTGACTGAGGGTTCACCCAGTGCGCTCCCCGTGTTAACAGACCCCAGCGTATTCTCTGGTCACAGATGACCTGTTCAAACCCGTTTTCATTCCCATCCTTCCCAGCTTGTGCTCATAACCCAGTGTGATGGCATCTCCTGAGGGACAGAAACCTCCTGGACCCTGCTGGCTCTTCTTCTGATGGTTTGAGCAATGGCAACTGGGCACAAGGGGCAGACGGGAGAATTTTTAAAATGCCTTCTCCATAGTACCAGCTGGTAAAGAGCAGCTTTGTTCTGTGGGGCAGGTTCTCTGCTGCTGTCAGCTCCTGCAGCTCCATGGATCACCAGTGGCCCATTGGGACGCTTACACTGGTGTAAAGGTCGGTACCAGTTAGGTACTCTTCTGTGGAGTTTGCAGGATGCTGACCTGAGAGAAGGATTTGTATATTGGTGTGCTGGTGGGAAGCAGGAGCTCCCACTGCAGTATCTGGGGGTGGGACCGGCTTCCCTTAGGGCACAAGAGGCGCAAAACAGTGCGAAATGCTGAGGCTGAGGGTCATACAGCGCTGAAGTCTGCAGTGTGGGACCTCCAGCGAGGGGAGCTCACACCTCCCCTTGACTGCTTTTGTCTTCAGACAAAGCAGACTGACTCCGAAGGGTTCGGTTTGGCCAAACAGCCGTCCTCTGGGTATCTTGTGAGTAAGAGTCACAGGGCCAAAGCCATCGCTGGTGTAAATCTGCCTGGCCTGTACTGTGGCTGTGGAGAGTGCATCTGATGATCCAGGCAGAAAACTGCAGGAGAAGGAGTGGGACCAAGATCCATATCTCCCCAGTGATGACTGGTTACGTTGTACCTCCCTCCTTAATATAAATGCAGTGTTTTATCAGGACACAGAGGTGATCTCACCGCCTTCTCCCATCTTTTGGCCTGAATGAAGGAGGAAACAGCAGATTTAGGAATTGAGAAAACACACGTGAAAGAGATCAGCTTTCTGACCCGGTCCTTGGTTCTTTTCTCCCTGCCTGCCCCAGGAGGCTTTCTCCTAGACCCCTAGACGGGGCTCCTTCATTACCAGAGCTGATAGGGACGGAATGGAGAGCAGGACACTGCCGGCCGGGCTCGCTTTCCCCATCGATACTGGAAGGAGCTTAACAAATGGGAGGCACGCACATACATTTTGTCTGTGTCGGAATGGGGCAGCGCATCGCACGTTGGAGCCACGGTCCCATCTGTCATATCTGTAACCTTTCAAAATGAGTCCTGCTCCCTGTGCACCGGGCATGTCTGAGCTAAAAAACTGTTGTAATAGAGTCGTAAAAATTATCACCGATGTAACAGAGAGCTCCAGTCCCCTCAGCCCCAGGGTAGGTGAGGTGCGGCTGTTGTAAGGAGTAGGATGAGACATACATCAAAACAGAGTGTTCTTAGGACAGAAGTGCAAAGTCATGTTGTTACGGAAAGCTCCGCTGCTGCACTTGGGGAGAGAAAAGCAACCACGAGACTGCAGATACGCAGCTCCCGTGGAAAAAGGGCCAGGGCTCAGCTCAAGGTCTCTCTCTCTCATCAGCTAATGGAGGAGTCACTCTCCAGACCCAGCCGTGGTTCCAGGAGCCTTTTAAACCCATTGAGTTGTGTGGCACGTAGCAAATATGTGAGTACAGAGCTCCTAATGCCGTCCCAACCCTGAATCCTCAGACGTGGGCCCAGGATACTCATGGTGAGGTGTATCTTCTGTGCTCCTCTCCCTCATCTGGCCTGCTGGTCTGTAGTAGCTCCCCAGGAATATTTACAAATGGATGGCAAGGATAATGTTGTTTCCAGGTATGGACAGGCATGCTCTGGGGCTGAGGGGAGGAGAGGTATACATGACCTGGGGGAATTACGGCATTTTATAAAGCATTTATGCTTTCCATCTCCAGAATCCAAGTCTGGCCACCAGCTTGCTGGAAAGACTCTTGTAGCTGTGACTAGACAAGCAGCAGTTAGGAGTAACTGAAGGCGAGCTTTGGTTGGAGAGCTGCAGCAGCTGTGGGCTGAGAACATGGGCAAGTCATGATCAGCCTCCTGGTGATAGAATCATAGAATGGTTTGGGTTGGAAGGGACCTTCAAAGGTCATCTAGTCCAACCCCCTTGCAAGGAGCAGGGACATCTCTGACTAGATCAGGTTGCTGAGAGCCTCATCTGAGGTGGTGGGGCTGCTTTGAGTACGGGATGGAGTCACCATTTATAGAAAATGTTTTCACTACTGTATTTGTGTCTCTCCGGTCCTTTCAGTTGAGTGAGAAATTTATCACTTCATTTCAGTCTTACATTAATAGTGTTTGTGTGCGTGTTGGGGGTTCCCACAGAAATACAGGATCTCGGCATCCACATCTCCTGCTTCTTGGAAGCCAACTCCCTGTTTTAGGCAATCTGCAGTATGGTGCAAGCATTTTTCAGCTTTTGGATGGCGCAGTTCATTTGTATTGCTAGTGCTCCATGTAAGTAGGATACAGCTCCAGTTTCTCACTGCAAATAAATTATCTAATGACTTAGGAGTTTTTTCCCATTGCAAAATCATTTGCAACCTGACGGCGTTTTCAGTGATTGTACTTGTCAATAATCACTCACCGGGCTGTTTATTTGAGCAGCTTTCCAGCTCTGGAAAATCCAAGTCATTGTAGTTTCTGTAGCATATGTCTCCAGTAGCTGGATGGGTGATTTTTTGAGTGAGTGACAAAAAATGAGTGAAATTCTTGCCCTGTGCAAGTTCTTGCCTTGGTGCACGTGCTCACACAGACGAGAACCAGCCGTTCACCAAACATTTAACACAATTGAGACGATTATTTATGTGCTGCTGATAGTGAAGGCAAAGTGAGGAGCCCAGAAGAGAAGTGGACTGATCCAGCCTCACCCTCAGGTGGAACTAGCCAGCCCCTTCTCCACAGCTTGGCACCTGCAAAATTTCTCAGTTTAAAGCTTTCTCCGAACTTCCCTGCAATCTGCTGCTAATCTGCCTGAGATCACAGGCAATTTCAATAACAATGGAAATGATTCTAATTTTGAGTCCAGGAGTATCTTTGATGAATGCCATCCCGGTTTCTTTTTTATTCATCTCCCCTGGTTTATGACTTCCCGCCTCAGCCGTAGTGGGAAACCGTTTTTGCCTCCCGATTTTATTCATCAGATCCTTTTTAACTTTCTTCCCTTTCTTGCTTCCTGCCAATAAATTAACCACCTGAAACTGTAGCTACAAAAATCATTTCCATCAGAATTGCCATTGTCCTTAGTGTCATTAAAAGTTACAACTGCTCTTAAGATGTAAGTGCCCAATTTGACAGACTTCACTTTACATCCCTCTGCTTTTCCTGCTGTTTTTCTCTGCATAGAGCAGGATGCCATCAGTCAAGCCTGTCTGAGGGAGGTTTTCTTTTGAAAACTAAAAGATGGAGAGATTGGCAGCAGTGATGATGGCTTTCAGCTTTCCTTCCCTTGGAGTCCGGCACTCCAGGGGATGGGACGCATCCAGTCCTTCCTGGGGACATGTAGGCAGGAGGTGCGTGTGGACACAGCGAGCGGATCCGAATCAAAGGCGAGGTGCTGAGGAGTGTGTGCAGAAGTATCGGGTTAGATCCGTTGCATTCAAGACCGCTTTGACGTCAGCAGAAAAGGAGATGATGGCATCTCCTTGTTTTTAAGGGGGTTGCGCTTTTTTCTAACATGTTCTCAAAGAGGGAGAAAGCATTGCAACTCCGTATTCAGTAAAACTACCATGAAAAGCGTTTTTCCCTTTGCTGCGTAATCTAGAAAAGGTGTATTGTGCACCGTTTCCTTTTTGATGTTGGAAGGAGGTGGGAGCTAACGTGCCTGATTAAAGTTTGTGGTGATTCCTGGCATCTGCTCTGCATTTGCTGTGGTGTGATGGATCCGTGGGTTTCCACGGGGCTCAGAAAGCAACCCCACTGGCTTAATTTCTTGGTTGCACACTACTTCAAATTCCAGTCAACCAAGCAGATTTCTCCAGTCCTTCTGCCCGTTCTGTAAATACTCGTACTTGACTGTGAAAAGCATCACAGGCCCCAGTAGCAGGTCTGTTTAGTTCAGTGGAAATACTTAGATTGTCTTCTAACTTGAGCGTTCCCTGCATGATGATCAGGATGTGTCTATTGTAACACAGTTAGATGGTTGTAATTACATGAAGCTTTTTGATTTCCTTCCTCAAAAGAAATGTCAAGCATGTGTGATACAATAGTTGTAAGGTTTGTGTTGCTCTGTAGTTGTTTGCTAGCAGCTGTGTGTAATTGGTGAAGGGCTGTTGTGCAATGGTCAGACAGCACAAAGGCGTGGTCCTTAGGTGACCACTTCATGGGATCCAGTCAGTGAGATGAAGTCTTAGAGTATGGGGTTATGGGACGTTTTTTGTACAAAGACCTTCTTCAGCCTTACCTGGAGGGCGGAGGAAGGAGGGGGAAGAGAGCAGCCCAGTAAAACCTGGTAACTGAATCTCAGAACAGATGACTAGGGAGCAACGGCAAGAATTTGCAGTAGCTTTGAGCAACCACCTTTGCTAGCTCCAGCAGAGATGTAAACCTTTTCTCACAAGGCTGAAAACCTAAATATGAAGAAAGTACCACGCAATTCAAAGTGTTTTCTTGAAAAGGTGAGGAGAGGTCCAAAATCCCAGAAACTGGCTGTGGAGGAAATCGGGAGCCGGCATCTAAATTCATAGAGTGGGAAGTCTCAAGGAGTAACAGGTGTGTGTATAGTATGTTTTAATGGTGTAAGGTCCCACTGGCTCTCCAAGTACTTAGGTGCCAAATAACTCTAAGCTCTCAGAAGGCTGCTGGGAAAATGGACACTGTTTTCCCAGCTCCTGGAGGGGTATAAGCTGCAAATCCTGGATCTGAGTGAAGCCAGCTGAATTAATCACAGTTGATCACAGGAGACCGCGGCCTTAAAACCTGGTCTGAGATCTCTTCGGAGCTGGGTGACAGCCCCCCAGGTACAGGACTGAAATGAGTGTGAGGTTCAGTAAGTATTTGGGACCAGAGAATTTCTGTGACTAAATGAGGTGGCTCAGATGCAGCAGAAACTTCTTGCAAAATCTTGCCTAAAAACTTCAAGTTTTGTGTATCGGTTATTTGTGTGATTGTACCGGCTGCCTTGGTCTAAAAAAATGTTTTATTCAAACCTCTTCAGCTGTAGAAAAGCATGAAAGAGTAGATTTAGACACTAAGTTTTGAATTCCATTTTCCATGTTCTTTTCTCCACCTCTCCCTTAAATTTGGGAATAATTTGTATTTTAGGCTGTTTTCCTGAGGAATTGTTTGATCATGCGCTCTCTCTCTCTGTCCATCAGTCCTTCTGGATGACTTGAGGGCCTGCTGGAGCCCTCGAGTGCAGACCTCTCAGAGGAATGAAATTTCTGTGATTTTATGAAACCTGGTAGCTGACTGAAGAAGGACCCTTGTGGTGGCCAACCCCATAAGGGAGGGAGCCCCTTGTAACTGCGAGGAGTAGCTGGGTGATGTTAGCAATCATAGTTCCTACATCTGCTGCCGTTTGCTTCCAAAAGGGGAGTGAAAATGGTGGGGAGCTGGTGTGTATGGGACCGAGAGTGAAGATCAGCAGATACGCTATCGACCTCTTGTTTGGCTTCCTGATTTCCCCTGCTCAGGATGTGTCTTGGTTTTCATTCTGTTTCCTTTGCTGCCTTGTTCTTTTGTTTGTTTATATCATCTATCAAGGCACATAAAATCTTTATTAGCCAGGCGTATTCTCTGTTCTTTGTTTTAATTTTCCTTCCTTCTTTCACTGTTAACAAACTCTGCTGATTGCAGATGTTTCCCATTTGACAGCACCTGAGACAAAGATTTTCCAGCCTCGCAACTGGATGAGCGCTGACTCCTTGCTCCGACTGCCCCGCTGTGCGGGATGGGGCCATCCCCTGGTAGAAGCAGGGAATGAACCTGCCCACCAGCCAAACCTGGGGTCACAGTCCTCCTTGAGATCAATAGCCCAGAAGAGAAACAGAAGCTGCTCCATGATCTGAGGTGTGGTTATAAACAGGGGCATTTGGGGTCCACATCCTTGCATTTCTTTGGTCTCTTTGAAGCAACTGGCTGGAGGAGAGGTGAATCAGGGTCAGTGCTGAGACTGAGAAGGTCCATTGTGCTCTGTGTCCCACTTCATCTGTTCTGAAAAGCCCTTCAGTGGGGTTAGATGTTGGCCACATCTGCTTCTTGCCAGCTTGGCTCAACTTGGCCCCTGCACTGACAACAACATCAAAGAATGTATTTCCTCACTCGTTCTGAGGGTTAGCACTCTCACCCCTGTTGTGAGTGCAGACTGGGTAAAAAGAATTTCAGGTGTCTTGCACCAGCTTTCCCAAGTCAAAATGCTGTCCTGATACCGTCTACAAAAGGACCCAGTTTGCTTTCTGGGTTTAATGATAATCCATTGCTTAAAACATAGCGTGTACAGTACGGGACCACGCAGTTGTTGTGTGAACATGTTTCCATGTTATGGCTGAGCCCCGTGAACGTCCTTTTGGACAACAGTGAGAAGAATGTTTCTGCACCAACATCTCTTGAAATACTTCCTAACAAATCCTTCCCTAGAGAGCCTTCTAAGATTATTCTGCCTCAGATAGGTGGAGTGAATAAATCATCTTCTGGGCCAAGCCTTTTCCATGATCCTTTAATCGTAACACGTTTTTCTAGAATATCAGTTTAAGGGACACCAATAAAGTGCTTGCACTGTCCATGTGGGAATGTCGTAGCCTCTGATTTGTATCCTCTTCCCTTTCTACTTCAGAAACCCTCTGTGTTTTTTTCAGCCTTGTTTTTCAGTAGGGATGAAACTTTCTTTGCTGGAGCCCATCCAACCTGGTCTTGGCTCTGAGCAACCTCAGCCAGTTGGACATGTTCCTGCTCCTTGCAGGGGGGTTGGACTGGGTGGGCTTTAAAGGTCCCTTCCAACCCAAACTATCCTGTGATTCTATGATTCTTTCGGGCACTGGTGTTAGCTTGTGTTTGAACTTTTTGAACTCAGTGGTGACAAAAGTGTAAACCACACCTCATCCATGAGGGATAGATCTTTAAATCCAGGTTCTGGGACTTGCAAAGGGTGACAGAGCTGCGTAGTGGATCCTGTCAGATGCTCTAATCATGAGCAGTACTTGCGCTGGGGCAGAGATCAAGCGAAGCTGCAGCATGTGGGTGGGAATGCCACTGACTACAAAATGTAACTGCTGTGGTCTGGAGAAAGATGAGAGCAAACGAGGTAGGTGGAAGAATAAGGAAACAAGACTTTGGGACATCTTTCAGTGGTTCCCTGTTCTTCACTGGTTCCCGGTTTGTTATTTTGCCGCTTGGTCTACACAATGCCTATGTAAATAAATAGAGGACTTTTTTGGCCAGTGCCTCATAGTTATTCCATGGAAAAGGTAGCTCCAGGGAAATTAATAGCAGGGATGCAGAGCATAGACAACTGAAAAGATGCTCAATCAATGTGCTTGGGGCAAAGTCCTCTCTGAAAGGGCAGGGGTTTGCAAATCAGATACCAAAGTACATCCCATGGGAGAAAGTGCCGAGACATTCATAAAATGACAGGACAGGAAGGCTGGAGTCACCCATGGCGGTGAGCATCTGGGTAGGAGCCGCAGTACGGGGCACTGGCAAGGGAATAAAATAGATGGAGGAAGATCCTGGAGGCAAGACCAAGTAGCTTGAACTTGAGGTGGCTGAGAAAAGTCTTGTTCATGCTGAGGCAGCCTTTTCATTTGCTGGCTGCCCGTTACTTGCACCCCCGAGGTGTGCTTCCCTTCTTTAATTGTCTGCAGTTCTCCCCTCCTGGAAAGCTGCTTTCCGTGTCAAGCAACATCATGGTGTGTTACAGTGTCGTTTTCAGGTTACACCAACAGCACAAAAGTGAAAGATGTGTATGTCAAGTCTTGTTTACTCGGCTGCAGAGTCATTCAGGGGCGTCTTCTCCTTGTGCCGATCATCTCTAAGCTGTAGATTGGGTTCCAGTCCTGGAAACGCATCACGTGTTTCTTAGCACTGCAGCCACTCTAGTCGTGAAGATGGGGACAAGTCCTGAAGGATCCGTCAGTGAAAGCCTCCACAAATCACAGGATCTAGCTCTACTGCTCCATGTAATTAGCGATTAAAACGAGTAAAAACAAAGCAGCAATTTTCTTATTGATCCCTCAGCAAATAGTTCTGTCTGTTTTCTTCTGTATTGTTTCTTCTTATTAAATAGCCTTGAATAAGAAATGTCAGTCAAATGAATTGAGATTCCTGGTGCTTCAGACGGAAATCAAAGCAGGATTGAATGAGGAAAGATAATTAGAGAGAGGAATTCCACCTCCACAGACTCCTTCCCTTGCTCAAGGAGCGCTGATTTTATCTAAATTGCCAAAGCCGTGAGCAAATGAGAGGTGATGGGAATTATAGACTGCAGATGCTGAGACAAAGCAAGAGAAGCTTTAATTAGTGCGTTTTTAAGGTAGAAATGAATTTCCTGGGAATAAATTATTTGACTCAACATATGGAGCCACTTAGAGGTGAACCGCAAAGCTTTTTACCTGCCAGAATCAGGGCTCACAGGTTGGATCTGTCTTGTAGAAATGAGTGACGCATCACTGGGGTCTGAAACACGTGGGGATGAATCCTCCTTTCGTTTGCATCTCACTTTCTTTTTTAATATGAAGGAATTCCCACTGCCGCAGATTCCCACCAATGAAACAAAAAGTAGAATTTTTTCTGATACCCACATTTACTCATTCAAGTGTTAGCGATGGACCTGCAGTTGCTGAGGAACTGGGAGTTGTGTGTTGGACCTACAGGTACTGAAAGGAAGTTATTTTCCTCTCAATTTCTGCTCTCATTCTCCTTTCTTAGCTCTCTTGTTGTCCTTTCATCAGACTTGCACACACGTAAGGACACTGGGAACCGTAAAACGCTGACCTTTCTATTTTTCAGCAGATTTCCACAGCTTTTCAACGGGTGAGACAGTGACAACTCTTCACTCTTGGGAGATAAATAGAGGTTCCTGTCTGAATTGATGGAGCTGAAACAAACCTGTTTAGCTGGGTGCTTTAATCCAGAATTCCCTGATTTCAGCAGAATTATCCAGGCTCTTAATTATTTACATACTCCAAGTGAGGCAGTTGCTCACAAACCTTGTTGAAGCAGGCAGGAGTGGGGCCAGGACCAGGCCGAATGGTTCTGTTATGGGAATGCTTACAGACCCTGGTGCAGGTACTGCACAAACACAGAATAAAATGTTTTTTTCCCTCCAAGAACAACACTACTCTCCTTTGCTCTGAAAAGTGGGGGTGAGAGCACATCAAGAGGTGGGCGGATGGACAGGTCACCCCAGCAGCACCTTTCCGGCAAGTTGGGGTTTGCTGACAGTAGTGGTCTACATGAGCTGTGAGTATGACCTGGAAAATCACCCTGTCCTCCCTTCCTGGGTGGAACCACCACTCATGATCTTCCAAAAATCCAGCTCTGCTGCCGGCCAGATGTGTAAGATAACGATGGATGAGTAAAGCAGAAGTACAAGCTGGTGGCTTCAGCTCAGTCTTCTTGATGAAGGGAGATGAAGTCTGACAAAAGCTAAAAAACCCCACACCCTCTCCAAAAAACAAGTATCATGCTCACTGTTTTTTTCTGATGTTCTGGTTGCCTATTTCAGATGTTGCTGTTTTGTCCTATCGGTTAATTTGTTGAATGAATGCCATCAAGAGGTGTTAAATGCTGATGTTTTTATTTTATGGCAAGATAGAAATGTTGCAAACTTGTGAGCTACGGGAGGAAATGGGCTAATTTTAGATTTGTTCCTAGCCCTCGCCATGCGAATGGTGTCGCTGCGAGCCCAGCAATGAAGTTCACTGTGTTGTAGCAGACTGCGCAGTTCCCGAGTGTGTCAACCCAGTCTATGAACCAGAACAGTGTTGTCCTGTCTGCAAAAATGGTAAGAAAGTCCTGTCTTGGCTTTAACAAAGAGATGTAAAGGAAACATTTGATTAAATGTTGTTACCGATGCATCGCCAGGAGATGTGCCCTTCCTGGCCTGTGTCTTCTCCTTGAAGCTGATGGGGTTGCTGACTTGAGTAAGGCTTTATAGGATTGAGTCCTGATTTGGTGATAGTCATGTCTTTTTTCTCATAATTAGTCTAACATGGAATCGGGTATATAAGAAAAGAGTGAGTCTTTGTCCCTAAATTAAGAAACCAATGGTTATTGCCTAAGACCAGACTTCCACTGGGGCCAGTAAGACACCCACCAAGCCCGTAACATCATTAGTTGTGTACTGGAGTCTGTGTGTGTAGTGTTTGCCCTTATTGTCCTGTTAATTCGACTCTGATTCAGCAAGACTTTCAATGAAGGTTTTGGGATGGCTGAAAGTACCTTTTTGGAAAATAAATCTGTTTCCAAGAAGGTCTCCCCGCAGCCCGTATGCACGTATGTCTCTGGAAAAGCACCTTTCTCCTAATGTAGGTATGAAGACATTAAAAGACGAGCTAGCTTCACATAAACCTCTTTGTGGCTTTCTTAACGTATACAAAACGGCTACTTAGACTCACCTTCTCGTGTTGAGAATTCACTATCCATCTGTTTTTCTTCTTACATACATCACTGCTGCTGGATAAGAGTAATGGTTGCTTTTGGACCTAAATGAAAATGTTTACAAAGAAATAACATTTTCAACACATTTTCTGCTCTTTAAGATAGAGAAAAAGCAAAGAGTTGGAAATGCAAAGTATTTTAACTAAAGGAATTGGCAAAATTAAGACCGATCTGGAAAATTAGACCAAAAATACTTCTTGAGGTTTATATTAAACCATGATTTTTACTCAAAAATATTTTGAAAGGTTTTAATTTAGAGTTTTATGCTTCTATCAAAAAGCAGATGTTCATACAAAATTTCATTGGTTTGTTGTTGTTTATGAACTTCAGAGAAACAGTATGGTAACCAGCTCTATCCACCACCTCCACACGTGGCTTGGGTGTGAGGTTTCCCATCGCACTCAATAGGATTGATGTTTTGGGTCGATGACTGGGAGAGGTAACTCTGGCCATGGCCACGCCTGTCGCCGTAGCTCGGACTTATTTATACCCGAACAAACGCCGCTGGTGTGTGTTTGGCCTCTGTGTTCCCATTGCATACAGGGTACCACGCTGAATCCCCCTCATTTACGGTGGCAGAACTTGCCAGTTCCTTCCCATCTGGTTTGCATCACATGAATCCAAACTGTGAGCATCGCTCAGGCTTCCCTGGAGTGCAGACTCAAAGGTGGCGTCACAGAGGTCCAGGAGCTGCTGGATTTCCCTATCAGCCCTTCAGCACCATGGCTATTTCCCCCAGTAACCAGACTCCCCCACTTTGGAGATCTGTGGCTTTCTGTGTTGCAGTCCCCAACATCCCTGGTTGGGGAAGTGGGCAGCACAGTCAGAGTGGCCAGGTAACCAGGAGGAAGGGGAAAGAAGCAGCTCGTACTCGTGGGGATGAGGACAGAAGGATAATCGGTCACCTGCTGAAGGGCCCCCAGGGCACAGTGTAGTGAATGAAACCCTCAGGTAGGAGCCAGGAAGCTTCCTCTGTGGTTTTGCCAAATTTCTCCACTCCTTTCTTCACTCAGCTGTTGGAAATACAGTTATAAAGTTATCTGAAACCTGTTCTAGGCAGGGAAGTGTTTCTCACCATCCTGTTAAGAGCATGGGGATCCTGGTCTCTGGGGCCAGGGAAACCAGGGCTTGCAGCACAGCTCTGAGCCAGCGGTGGATGAAGGGGAGAGGCGACTGTTCCGTGGGGTTGAGGAGCCTATCTACATGGTGGGTACTGTGGAGGGGAGCTGAACCCCTCCTCGTGTCCCAGCCCAGCTGTAGGGGTGAGATGTGAGACCCACCAGCTGGCAGGGCTTTCTGCCCCTCCTGCTGCAGCTGGAGCTGGCTGGCTAATAGCTGGCCAACACTTGTAGTTTTGGCTTTGTCCTTCGCAAACGAAATGGAAATTCACACAGTGATAGAACTTAGGAAGTGCCAAGATAGTCTCTGTTGTCACAAGGAATCTGGCGAGCAAATTCTGTTACTGCTCTTGGATGTGGCTCCGAGTGTGGCACAACATCCTTCGCCCCCCTCTTACATTTGGGGAGCTTAATGTGAAATAGTAGCAGGCATTGCTGTATCTCTTCCCCCTCGGAATCCCTCTGACACATCCTAATGAATGAGGATCGCAAGGCTTTAAGCTGTCTGTTCATCTCGAGACCAAGATTGTATCTTTTGGCTCTCCGCTGCAGCCAGTCAATTAAAGTGCAGTTTCACAAATGCCTGAAGATAACACAAGCTGACAGACCCACTTAAATGCCTGAAACCCCCCCTTTTTTAGATGTATTTCATTTTTTTCCTTCCATCCAGGAGCTTTTGCTTTCTACCAAAGTGGTGAAGACAGTTACAGGGCCATGAAAACATTTTAGCCTAGTCTGAGTCACTGTGGTCATCATTTTAGACAGGCAAACAGAAGAGCTCAAGGGATACAGCTGTTGGGGAGAGAAAAAAGTTAATCCCCAGAACAACATGTAGTGCAAATATTCATTTCAAAAAGCTACTCTTTAAAATTTTGGTAAGGAAAACCATCCTTTCAGGTTAAAACACAGCCCTGCATCATGTGCTACACTCTGCCAGCAGCGTGGCTCGCCTGCTTGTTTAGCTGTCGCTGCCGTTAATGGGAGAATAATTTCCTCTCCATACATTCAGACAGATTTTCATGCCTTTCTTAATTACGTCTTACCAAGGGCAAAAGCGCTGTGAAGCAGTGAGGATAATGCAAAAATCTATGGATTCTAACGTACCGGACCTGAAGATTCATAAAAAGCCAATATCAATCTCCCTCCCTCTCCCATAATTTAAGAGCAGTCTGAGCAAGGGGCTTTGGAGGTTTACGCCTTGTTGTCCAAAGAAATGGAATTGTTATTGTGTGCTTTGCTAACTGCGGTGTAGCTCGTCCAGACCTGGCACCCGTTACGTGCAGAGCGGGCGGACTTTGCTGGGAGACTAGAATTTGGGGGTGAGGGAGGGAGAGGACATTCTCTCCTTCGTGTTCCATCATCCGATTTGTCAGAGTGGATTTTAAGGGCGATGGCTTCAGGTGCCGCCTAGCATTTTTGTCGTGGAGATGAAAGGTCACTGGATTTCACATTTCCTGGTAGTGACAGACCCCAGAATTATGGCCCCGAGTCATTATTTCTAGTCATCGTGACTTCTCCAGACAAAAATGTGTCAGCTGTTGTTAACTCTCTCCTCTGCGGGATCTAGAACTTGCCTGTCGCTGTTAAAATCAAGCTTGTAGCTGCCACCATCTCTGCTCTCTCTCCTGCCCCCAAGTTCTCCTGCAGCTTAGGGAGAACATCCATCTGCTCTGCTTATGCTGAAGCCTTTCTGAGCAAAACTCCCCTATGAGGTCCCCATCCTCCGGCGTTCAGGGTTGTAGACGTGCCTGTGTGGTGTCACTTATCCCTCCCCTGCTCTCACCTGACCCTGAACTCTTTGTTTCCAAACCTCTGCTTGTCCCTCCCTGTAAGTCCACCCGCTGCTGCGGGTTGAGCCTCATTACTCGTGGGTTGTGTGGTTGTTAAAGCCCTTCCTTACACATCGCTGTGAGGTTGCTCTTTATGTTTCCTTCAACCCTTTGGACGTGGTCTGGCAAGGATGCAGGGTGGGAGGGATCCCCAGTGTCTCATCACTCGCATCTTTTAGTCTGGTTTCATCCGTTATCCGGATTCAGTGGGTTCCTCTTCTTTGCCAGCTTGGAACAACTCTCACGTACACAAAGGGAGAAATTAATTGCGTTTCACCTTGCCCGGTGCTGGTTGTGCAGAGCCAAAATCGTGCCACTTGTGCACCCGTCCCCTGTTTGCTGCTCCTTGGAAGAAAAATGGTATACGTTTTCAAAATAGCAGCCTCGCAGCTGGTCGGGGAAAGGCTGGAGGTGAGCGCAGGCGAGGAAAGGGCAGCGCAGGGTTCCTGGCAACCCACATTCTCCCGATTTTACAAAGCGCTCCTTCAGAATTGTATCCATAAATAATCTCAACATTAGCAAAAATTCATCATCGTGGGGGATTTTACGGCACAGCTGTGTCGAGGAAATTAATTTTAAAATCCCAATAAATGCCACAATAGAATTGTTAACAACTTCTCCTCTGTAAAGTGTGAAATTCTTTTCGGAGCATTTCAAAGGCGCCTTCACCCATTTACACATACATTAATGCAACAGCTAAAATAGACTTTGCTTTGACACTTTCATTTTCTTGAGGGATGAATCGAATAAGCATTATAAATTTCTGTTTTGCTCTTAATTTAATTTTTGTTGCCACCAATCCTCAACAAAAGAATTTGTTATCCAACGAGACAGATAAAAGCTAACATGTCCACAGTGAAATACGTCCTGGCACGCGTGCTTACTCACGTTAGCCTGGGCTTCTGGAGACATTTGTGATGAAATACTGGGCAGCAGGAAGACGTTTTGTAGATAATCTGTCACCCAGTCTTTAATTAAAGTTTTAAATTATCACAGTTGATACAGATTTCAAAGTAAAGAGTCTGATCTTGCCCGCTGCACAGAAGTAAAAGATCCCTGTGACCTTCAACAGGTTTTACCTTGGTAAAATAGCGTGTGTTCAGGCACAGCTCTTATGGGTATTTATTGTAATGTGCTATAAATATTAATAATTCCATACAAATGTCTTCATCTTTGAGGGCACGAGCACAAAAGTGAGTAAATAATAATTTATTTCCATGCATATAAAGCCACATTTTACCTAAGCTTCTCTTTTAATTTAGTGAGAATATAAACTTGCTGCTCATTAGTTCTCTCTCTGAGTTAATTTGAAATAAGCATTCTGCACCCCAGCCTGTTCCGTCTGTAACACAGCGCGTTTGCCCAGAAAACCCCCGAGGATTTTCCCAGCCCGCCGAAGCCGAGGGCAGCCTTTCCTTTAGCAAACGAACACGCGTCACGTGTCCCTAAGCGAGTTTTGCACACCGCTGTGTAGAACAACACCCAGGGACTGACCTTCCAGGCTGCCTTTTCGTAGAAATTGAAGTCTCCGAGGGCCGAAGGGAAGGAATGTCCCTTCAGAAAAGCTCCACTGTGGATGGTGAGGGGAGCTGGTGCCAGGAGATGGGCAGGCAGTCCCAGTCAGGCTGTTCCTGTCCTGCCCAGCCACGTGCCAGATGAAAGTTGGTTCAGGAACTTCATTTACATTCAGAAATTAAGCACTAATTACCACTCGGGTTGGGTAGACCTGCCAGGAAAATCTAGATGCCACAGAAAGAGGTGTTGGCAATGCGGTCAATGAGCAGGGCTCTTCCTTCGGAATCAGGGAGACGACCAAATCAATGCCCAGGTATTGGCTTGGGGGCGCCATGCAAGGTGTTCCTTGTGCAAAACCTTTTGGGATTTTGAGGGACAGAAGGCTACATATAAATGTAAATTATTTATTGTATTTTAGGTGAAGGTAATGGATTAACAGTGCAAGTTGTCAGCCAATATTGACAAAAAGAACTTTCCCATGTGGTCTCTGTTGTTCCAAATTATCAACTATCTCGAAAAGCGCCAGGATTTTAATATCAAATAATCCAGTGCCTGGGTATTATTTTACCTGTGCTTTATTGCATAAATATAGCTTGTTATTTATCTGCAAGATGTGGATCACTGAATCTCCAGGTCATTGTTTTGGAAAGCATCTGCTTCTAACATGATCAGTGACAAAAAAATCAATGAAGTGTGGAAAAAAATTGCTAAGAGTTTGAGGAAAAAAAGGAAGGTTTTGGGGAGAGGATGTTTTGTCTGCCATTTGGTTATGTGCAACTGTTGCAGGATAAAGATGACACAGAAAATGTGGCAAGAGGAGGAGAGAAGACTTCATATTCATTTACTTTATGGAAAAACGGTGGTTTGGAGCCATGGGGAAGTTCCTTTAGGAAAAAACAACTAAAATAAAATTCCTCTTCTAATTTATTTCAGGAATTCCTGAAATGGCCAGATTTTAAGATTGCAGTTAAAACCCCTTCAGTCAAAGTCTATGCAATATGCTGCTTGATTGTGCAGATGCAAGTTGAACGTGACCAGCCAAGAAGAAGACCTGTCCTGCATGCCGGACTTTGCTGGACTCTACGATCCTCCTCATAGGTCCTGGAGACAGAAGCCAGTAGGGTAGCGTCACCCTTTGTTCTTGGTGGATGAAGTATTCACAGCAGCCAGCCAGCTTTTTGGGTACTTGGTCGACCCCCACCACTACCACCCCGTTCAGACGTCAGGCTGAGGGCTCATGGGAAGGACCTGCTCCTCTTCGGGCAGTGCTTGGCCAGCGCGTGGGGGCTGGTGGATGTTTCACAGCTGACTCCTTAGCACTGCCGTGCCGATACAGAGATGCCACCCCAAATCAGAAGTCGTCTTTTTGCAGAACCTGTAGAAGCCACCTTGACATTGCGATGACAGAGCTCAGTGCACCGCGGCTTCGTGGCCAGCTGTGA
The DNA here is from genome assembly GCA_011801015.1 of Ardeotis arabs. Taxonomy (NCBI): domain Eukaryota; kingdom Metazoa; phylum Chordata; class Aves; order Otidiformes; family Otididae; genus Ardeotis; species Ardeotis arabs. The sequence goes on from JAAGAY010002211.1 coordinate 26,971, forward strand.
AAACCAATCGTTTTGGAAGGTTGAATGCAAGAGAAAATTCCTGGGACTACAAAGGATGCGGTTTTGTTTATCAGCTAACGTTCTTCGTGTTTACTGCCAGGAATGTAAACTGTGGTGCCCTATTAGCTCAATTAAAGGAGAGAGTTGATTACCAACAGAGGGAATAAAGCTGGTAGAAGTCACCAGGCAGTCACCAACCTGACAAAATACTTCAGTACTTGCTTTACTGTTCTTTGAAAAGAAATAATTTCACTGAAGTTGATTTTCGGGGGAGCTCGTTCACCTCCATGACTTCAGGCAGGGTGGTTAAAGGCACGTAAATGCCGAACTTGCTGATGAGTGTTGGGCACCTAAGCGTCTGTCAAGAGCCAGCCCCTCCATTGTTTTTGGAAGTCTCACGCAGTTGGATTATACAGATGCTTAAATGCCCTGCTGACTCAAGACTATGACGTGCTCCTGTGGACACAGCTGTTGGAAAAGTCATCTAACAACGGTGAAGAGCTTTGGAAAGGTAAACCTTTCAGAACTCGCCATCCTGGTGCTGGAGAGCATCAAGGAGGGCTGAGTTGAGTGTGCCACCTCCTGAAGTTTAGAAGGAAAGACTAAAAGAGGCAAGGGAGAGGAAAACCCTTTAGGGAACCAAAAAAGCCATGAATTGAAGAGCACTTAATGTGATTAACTCTATCACACAGCTCAGTGCTCACACAAAGCAGTAGCTGCTGAACTGCGCAGCGTCAGAGTGACAGGGATGCTGCTGGGAAAAGCTCCGTTCAAAGAGCGCTGTGGGAGGGAGCCAGCGGGACGGCAGCCCCTTTCGACCCGGCGCGTTGCTCTGCATGCTTACAGGGCAGCTAATGCTTCCCGAGCATCGTGGTCTCTTCCTGTGCCCAGGAAGCAAGAAAAGGGTAATTCACATATTAAACGAGATGGGAGAAGACTCTGCCAGATGGAGCGAGGCCAGTCAGGAGCTGAAAGCCGCTCTCCTGAATTTGTACCCCAGGTCCCAGCCGTGTTTTTGTGCTTCCACCCCAGCAGAGTTCAAAATGAATGCCTGCAGGCACCCCGAGGAGAAGCCGTTTGTCGGATGGGACTTGCTCCAAAGCTCTCATTAAGCGGACACAGCTCACAAAGATGTGGGAAACACATTACATGGTCTGCGTTGCTCTTCAAACTCAGAAATATTTATGAAGAAGCATCTGCTCGTTGGTGATTGTTTCCCCTTGGGAAAACGCTGCTGAAATTTGTGCGCACGAGCCTATGGCAGTGGTAGTTCAGGATCCACTATCATCATGGCAGTATCTTGTAGAGGAGGGGGTGGGTGTGGGGTTTTTTGGGGGAAAAATTCCTAGATTCACGTTGGGAAACCAGGTTCCTTTTGCAGAACACAAGCAGCCTGGGCAGTACTGAAATTAAAGCCGGCGTGGTGGTGTTCTTGGTGTAACTTAAAGGGCCCAAAGTGACATTATTATCCAATTACATTGCTGTAAACCATTTTGGAGAAGCCTAAAGCCAAATCCTGAGTCCGTGTCACTCGGTGTAACGCCAGCAGTGTCATTTTACTCTGATTTACTCCAGATGAGGACCTGACCTGCAAGAGCTGATAGTCCCTGGGTGACTCACAGGCAAATTGCAGGAGGCCGGGGTGTTTTGCATGGTTGGGCTTTCTAAAAGGATGAGAGGTGGGTTTGCTTCTGCTGCTCTGGAAGCTTGGGATTATTAAGCATATCTGTATGAGAAGAGTGGCAGGCACTGTCTTCATGTATTTCTAATTTAATGAATGTTTAATGCTTCTTTTATTGGAGCCAACATGTATGTAGAGTAGAGGACTTTAACAGGGGGGTGACTTATGTCAAATAATTGATGTTTGAGCTGCTCCTTTTACATGAAATGCAGACTTGACAGAGCAAAGAGACTATAATGAAAATATGAATTAAAGATTAGAGCTAAGCAAGCCTGAGAAAACTTAGAATTAAAAAAGGCACTTAGAAGTTCTCTCCTCCTGCTTCTCTTCTTTCCCTCCACCTTTCCTGTGTCTCCAGCCTCAGCTTTTTTGGTGAGGTCCTGCATTTCAGCCGCAGCCTCCTGTCTCTCCTACACCTACGCATCTCTGTGAAGGAAATCAGCGCAGTAATCTCATTCTGGGTGTTACTATGTGTTTGCACATCATCCTAGCCTGTTGCGCTTGCCAACTCACCAATCAGTTCCGCTGGAGAGACTAAAAAGTATTTTTAAGGTGCATTTTTCTTTGGCTCTATCCCTGATTTGCTGATCTCCTGGGCAGAATGAAAATAAGTGCAAGTTTAGTAGAACCATTTGCCAGAGGGACCCACAATTTGTGACAGTACGTCTGGGTGAGGGTGAAAGAACATTATTTAGACATGGTGGCGATACAGCTGTGTGACAGTGGTTGAGCTGTGCTGCCTGGAGAAGGTTCCTTAGGACAGGCTCAAGGCTGGTACAGTGCCAAGACTGCCACCAGATACTGCCAGTCCCTGTTGTCCAGAAATGCTCTTCTGCCTATGAGCCCCAGCATCCATTTCCTTCCACCCCCTTGGCTCACCCTCTCGGTTAGCTGTCTTCGTGCTCTGACTTTCCACGGGTGCTTTCAGCTCTCCGTGCAGGTCTACAGGCTCAGCGCCAGGGCATCCCTCCTGCAGCATGCAGCTTTTCTCACCTCCATCCCTGCACCACAGGCTGTAAAGAGCTTGGCTGGTTGGGGGTAATTTCTTGCTTTCTGTGTTTGTGTTTAGAAAACCCATCTGCAGCGTTGACCCGAATTCATACCTAAGACTGAAGAGCTTGGGCTTGGTCATCAGCAAATAAAAGCCCAGTGGAGAAGAGGAGAGGATGTTACATCCTTTGCTTTGGCTGGTTGGGTTGGTGTGGTTTGGTTCCTCACACCTCTGGCCATATTGGTACAGCTGAATAAAAGAGGGCTGGGCAGAGAACTTGCCCATAGGACTCTGATTGTCAGCACTTCATCATGGGTGAAGTCACAGCAGTCAGCCAGGGCTGGCTTAGCAGGCTTTGTGTGCTCCACCACCCAGCCAGGTCTTCACCCCAACCCCAAGTTCATGTACAGCACCCTTGGTGCTAAGGAGCCATCACCCCACTGGGCTGCAGGGCAGTCCCCATGCTCTCTTGGGCAGTCCAAAGAAATGCAGATGAAGTAATCGCATCTTGGGGTGAAGAGGGCACCTCCTGGGGTCTGGAGGAGGTCCAGTGAGCAGTGGCAGGTGGTGTGGATGTGGCCAGTCTTTGCCACGTGGTGTTAGAGCCAGAGGAGAGTCTCGTGCCCTATTTTATTTGGCAGTATGAGTGTGCTCTCCAAGTTTCTCCACAAGAAAAGCTGCCGCTGCTCTCTTACCCATATAATTTTTGTCTCCAGAAGCACTAAGCCACCAGGAGACTTCATCTGTAGAGACATGAGGCGCAGAGCTCACACCAGAAACAGGGACTGGGGAGGAGAGGAGGCAGGGAGGAGGGCAGTGATGCACCCCAGGTGATACAGTGGGTCATTAGCAAAGACCCACTGGGTCCAGTGACAGCCCAGTGGTCCTGTCCTCCAAGCTTCTCTCTGTGTCCTGAGGACATGCTGCCTTTCTGCGAGACTGAAGGGACCCACCCTTTGGGTGTAGGAATGTACTGGGTGGGTCTCATTCCAAAACATTGTCACTCTGAGCAATCTTCTGTAGGTATTCCTTATCGTTTCTGTTTGTACCCAAGTTCTTGAAACTTAAAACTATGAAAATCAGAGTTTGCTCATGGTAGAAACTCAAAATACCAAGCTAAAACCCCTTCAGACCAGTATGGAGAACACCACAGACTGGCAGGCCTACATAACAAACAGGGTTTGAAACCTGCCCTGTCCGCGGTGCGCTCAGGATGTGTGTGATCTGATCATGTGTATGATTTAACCTTATTTGTGCACAGAAGATGTCAACTGCAAGTTAGAGTTCGTCTCCTAGGAACTGGAAAGGCAATCAAAGCTCCCCCTGGGTATCCCTGAGCTCCTGCAGCCTCATCACGTGTGTTCTGCACCATGTGAGCAACGTTACATTGCATGGAGGCTCCTCAGGTTCCTTTGTTTCATGTAAACTCTAGGACTTAGGTCTTCCACTTGTACCTGTTTCTGAAACCATAACTGCCACTAAGAATTCAGTAGGTAGTTTTAAGAAAAAAAAATAGATATGGACCAGTCCCACAACTGATGTAAACTGGTGTAACTCATTTTACATCAACTGCGCCACATTTTTGTCCCAGTTAAAAATGTTTTGTGCCAGGTAGCGCTGGTAGGGAAGCTCGTGTTTGTTAGGCTAAATGGAGCAGGAGCTGACTTAACAAAAAGAAAAGTTGCCCAGGGATCTGTGGAGAGAAATGGGTCTGTGTGAAGATGAGCACACAAAGTTCTCCCCAACCTTTCAGAGCTCGGCCTTTTTTAACCACGGCCGGCTGAGCGTGTTTGGAGAAGATGGGAATATGTTGGTCAGAAAATGCCGACTCACTGGAACATCCCCGGGGAAAAGGCCAATTATAGCCAACTTGCTGTTTTTACGTTAAAAAAGGTCAGGGAGAAACCTTTAGATGATCAGATGCCCTGTTTAAATGCTTTCAAAAGGAAATGAGTCAAATCTGTGAGGGTGGAGGGGGCGACATGGTTTGGCATGTAGATCTTTATTTGATAATTTGGAACTTTTCAGGTAGGGAGGACAGAAGTGAAGGGACTTTTTGCCCATCGATTTATTTCAGACAACCCGCTCTGATTTTATTAAACCCAAAAAAGTGTTTGCAACTTTGGCTTTTCTTCCCCTTTTGAGTGGGAGAGGAATTAGCAACAAAGCTCCAACTACGATGGGAAACCGTCCTTCCCGCTTGTCTCCCTCCCTCGCCCGGGTAAGTGGTTGGCTGCAGGGTGGGATTAAAACCCTCCCCTGGGGTTAGATGCATTGGGAGCCACCGCCTTCCGTGCTTGACTGGGAGAGGGCTGCCGGCCGCCAGCCCTTCTGGGGAAACCCTCTGCACCTCGCAGGATCTGACCCACAGGCTTTGCTGTTTGCAGAACAGCGCCTTGAATGGCACTGCCTCGTCTGATTGAAATGCGTGGGAAATGTCAGGCGGCACGGGTGGGAGAGCCCTCGTTCGATACCGCCTCGGTACTCCGGAGTCTCATTAGCTCAGGTCAGTGCGTTTGCCTGGCTTCTGGTTTGTGAACCGAAATACCAGCGTGCTTTTGTGCTGCCCCCTCTCAGCTCTCACCGCAGACAAAAAACCACTACAGAAACCTGGGAGTAAATAATCCCCTCGTCAGCTCCTCTGCTGAGGACGCACTGCAGCTGACGGGCAGCATTTCGGTGCCTCAGTTTGCAAGTCAGAGGCTCTGATCTCATGAGATCAGAGCTGGGTGTTCCTTCCAGAAAAGCCTCGTTCTCTGATCTCTGCCTCACCCCAGCCACCGCTGACGTCCAAGGGACTCCTTCTGCATGAGGATTATTCGTCTGAACCGGCTCCGCAGCAGCGTCTGATGCGTCATCCCTTATCTCCCGGCAAGCAGAGGCCGGCAGTTGCGCGGGTGGCGTGGGCACCGGCCCCTTCCCAGCAGCGCGGCCGTCGCAGACCTGCCCGCCGGGTTACAGAGCAGGGCAGCGGCTGCCAGCGACTGATGAATGAATTTAGCTTGCTTTTGTTCCGCACGCCGCAGCTGATGCGTGTGAGGCTCTGGTGCCCTCGCCGTGCTACGGGGAAAGCAGTGAGAGAGAAGTTTTAGTTGCTTTTTGAGCTGTGTCAAACAAAAAAGAAATGTATTACAGGAAATGTCAAACAGTAATTATTAAAGACTTGGAAAGCTGTGATTAAAATGGAAACCTGTCCACAATAGTAACAGTTAGATGTATTTGCTATTTTGCACAGAAACCATGTTTTTTCTTGGCTATATTTGCTCCCTCCTAGAGAGCAAATACACGGTGATCCAGTTCCTGAGACTGGTGCAAATTGGCCTGGCTGCCTTGCTCCAGGGGAAACGCTTGTGCTTTTTCAGCAGCAGAGGATTTGCCCCTCTCTCATTTGTCCTAACAGTTTGATAATGAAGTTGTTACAAGCAGAAAATAGCCAGGGCGAGTTCCTGCACCCATGTAAGCCGGCCTTGTGCCCTCTGAGTCTGGGGATGCTCTGAGGTGGTGCAGGCCTTGGGATGAACGGCAGAGTTACAGGCAGCTGCCATCCTCCTGGGGTGCGCTGATCTGCAAGGGAGCTTGCTTGTCTGGGCTAGGGGGGTCTGTGCATCCCCCCAACCTTGCTGCTCTGCCTCCTTCGGTTTGCTGCCATTTGCACCGAGGTTTCAGAGCAGTGAATGAAAGCTTTTGCCAGATGTAGAAGCGATGCTCAAGGAAACGGGTGCATTCTGTTCATAACACGGTTTACTCGACTGAGGCACGGCCTGCTCCGGTGCACCAAACATTTGCACAGGGGAGGCTGCGGTAAACCAGCTATTGCGTGTGCTGCTTGAGGTTCAGTTTTGTGGTTCTCCATCACTGTATGTATTAGCAGGCAGGGGATCAGCAGAGGGGGTCAGCTCGTGGCCATTCTGTTTGCCACCATTCTGTTGGGGAAGAAAAAAATTAAAAATTCCCCCAAATAAGCTCGTTATGGCCAAAACTTTCCCAAATGGCAAGGTTAAAGTGGCAGTGAGTCTGGACATGCTTGCACCTTTTAATACAGTATTATTGCTGTCTTTGTGGGGTCTGAGGATTTTGGCTGTGCACCCCAGGAGGGGATCTCTGGGGCAGAGGAACACCCCGCACTCGGACATCGGCAGCCACAAAGTCGCGGTTGATATTTTGACTCCTTAACACAGACAGGCAGCCCGTGCATTATGGGCGACATTTTCCCTCTTTTTGGTGCTCCTGATCAATCAGTGCTGGTGTGAAGCCCATTTGTGCATCCCCCTCGTGTTGTCCTGCCCCTAAGGTTTCACAGGGCCCATCCTGATTTTTCTCCCAAAATTTCCCAGCTGAGAAATAGCTTCAATAAAGACGACACAGTTTATTCACTGGGCTTGGCAATCACTTCATGGCCTGGGGAAGAAGGATGCAAAATAAGAGTCTAGAGGATATAAATAGATGCTGTTTGCTCTTGAAAGCATCCGCTGGAGGTTTACCCACCCCTGGCCTCTGCTCTCTAGAAGTATTTCGTCACGCTGGTTGATGGCTCATTTGTGATCCGGTGCTTAACGGCCCCGTTCTGCAGCATATGTGCTGGGCGCATCAATAACCTGCTGTTCACGAGGGAGTTGGGTCGGGCTGCCCGGCGGCAAAAGTCAGCTCCCAGCCAGACAAGCAGGACTGGCCACAGGCAGCAGAAGGCCTCTGGCCTCGTTTTATCACTCAGGACCGTAATCAGTGGGTTTTATTTAAGGCAGAAGGCAATCGGTTGCGGAGGGTGCGGTAGGGGCAGGGATGCTGGGAGGAATTGGCTGGAAGATGCCAGGGGGAGGAGGAAGGGAAGGGGTAGGCAGCAAGGGTGCATGGCATGACAGCACAAATTGGCTTTATTTACACACCGGTGCCTCTCCTTTTTCCCCATTTTTCCAAAAAGAGCTGAAAACAAACCTCCTTGGGCCTACTGCAGGATCGCAGCTGTGGTAGGGAGGGGATCTGTCTTGAAAGCGCTGGGGGTGACACTGTCTTCAAAACAAACATTTCCCTGGCTTGCTTCCGAGATTAAAACCCTTTCTGAGCCGGCGATGCTGGTTATTGTAGCCCTCTGGATGCTGACTTTCTCACTGCAATCGCTGCGGAGGAATAAAGAGGAGAAAAAGGAAAAGAAAAGGAAGGGGGAGGAATGCAAAGCCGAACTGATAGAGTAACTTCTGGCGCTGGCAAGCGTTCATCTTCCAAGGTCAGCCCTGCTTTCATCTGGAGAGCGCCTTGCTCTTTTTAGCAGTTTTGGCTATTGCAGCCCTACCTACAAAGGACCATCTGGAAGTCTGTTCCCAACTTCAGCAGGCGTTAACGTCGAGTTGCCCTGAGCCTGTGTTTGCTCGCTGGCTGCAGCAGCTCCACATTGAGCTTCCATGGGCTTCTGCTTGTATCCCCGACAAGGCAGGGACTGGGTACAACACTGCACAGTCAGAAGCCCTCGAGCTTCCCCAGGGATTTCTACCCTCCTTCAGTTGTGGGCTTTTGGTCTGGTCTGGATTTTGGGGTGCCGCTTTTTTTTTTTTCTCCCCATCTTTTTTTTTCCTGCATGTTGAGCTCAGCTTTTGTTATATGTGTTCAAGAGTACAAGAGCGTGTTTCATTTTCCAGATTAGAAAATGCTCAGAGGTATAATCAGGTCCTTCCACGGTATTTAATTATCCATAATTAAAGGCATCTACACAAAGTACCGGATTTTCAAAGACTATTCTTGTGTTACATTGCTAATGAATTAAGTAATTAATTGGCATTGAAAAAATACAATAGGAAACATCAATCTTTTAAAGTAAAGCATTTTAAAGGCATTTTATAAAATCATTAACTTGTATCAGGTCAGTAGCTGTTCTAATGTCTAAATCCCCCTTCTGGCTTTAAAAAAATATCTAAAGGACAAAATGAACGCTGGAAAAACGAGGTAGAGAATACCTGCTAAAGAGCGTGGAAACACTCACAAATGGGGAATTCTATTTGGAAGTAGTTGTCCATCACTTTGCCGCTCGGTGCCGCAGTTCCTTCCACTTGCCAGTGAGATCTGAAGCAATTGCCAGTCACATTTGAGAACACAGTTTGCAGCCCCAAACCTGTCACATTCCTGCAAGTTTTGTTAAAAATAGTTGTCTGCTGGGTTTGGTGTCTGTGCCTCAGTTTCCCCTGCGCGCTTCCCTGCCCCACGGGGATGCTGTGGTGATAACGGGCTCTCGGTTGTGAGCCGTTTGGATACTGTGGTGCCAGTGAGACCAGAGGGTGAGCAATAGTTTTATCGTGTAATTAAGTAATAAAAACAGACCAACAGAAGGAGGGATAACAAAGCATTCTGAAAATTTGAGGAGCGCCAACCTCTGCACGTCTTACCTGTCCATCAGACCAAGGTGTGCCCGTCTTCGCAGTGGTTTGCTCTCCCCGTGTGCACCCTTGAGGTCACATCCATCCTGCCCACGCCTTCACCTCCTGCTTCATCAGGAGCTGCAGATCTCGGCACGGCAGCACTCTGTCTTGGGTAACAGCAAGCTTCCCGGTTGCTTGGGGTGGAGTCGGAGGGGAGATGTTTTCTCAAGTTTCCTTTTCCCTGACCCAGGCAGGTAATTAAATTCCCCAAACAAATTAAGAAATTATGTTTCTGCCATTGTGGTTATTCCCTGTCTCTGGGTAATCAGTTGTTTATATGGATTTGCATAGAAGTGGGAGCTCTGCCACTGCAGCCCAACCTGAAGGTTGGGGTGGGATTATAATTCAACAAACTTACAAGGATGGAAAAAGGGCAAATCCAAAAGCTGGTGCCACTTAGCTCTGTGAAATACCCTTCAGAAAAGTCCATCCTTCATCTGGAAGGGGAACCTGTAGTGACTGTCTTAGACTTTCAGCTTTTACACGCATATATGTTCATTCACCTTTCATTTGGGTCTTGTCCACCCATGGCCAGTCATTTCTGTGTCCGTCGTTGTGGAGGCCAGGAGGTTGGGGAGCGGTGGTGAAGACCATGGAGGACAGGAGGATGGGAATGGTGGTGAAGACGGCATGAGATGGGCTTGCTGTGTCACACAAAGTGTGAAAATTGGGTTCTGCTCAAAACATGCAGCAGAAAACCCAGCAACTCAAACATGAGAGTTTTTGAGAGCAGAAAGGAATGTTTTCAGCAGCAGCTTGCCTCTTACATGAAAAGTTTTTGCTTTGCTTTAAAGTTCAATTTCTAACACAATTCCACGTTCAAAACCTTTATCAGAAAAATCTGTTGCCAGGTGGGAAAAAAAAATGGGACCATGCTGATGCTCTCAAAGCGTCACATTTCATCTCATGCCGTGGAAAGATATAAAGGCATTGTTCTACTGGTTGACACGTTCCCACAGTCATCTGCATTGCGATGAAGCTCCGTTTTTCAGACAGGAGCTGGGAGGTTTGTCCCATGTGTATGGTTTCCCGCAGCTAAATAAACCCGTCTTCGCTTTGGCAAGGGGTTTGCGCAGAGGTTTACTCATACCAACAGGCAACCAGTGCCATGACCAGTGGGCATGGTGGTGTGGCTGTCATCGTGCGTTAACCACAGTAGTTAGCCAACGGTGGGTTGAGTTGGGTTTTCAGTAGACTGCGCCTCTAAATGCACAGCTCAGTAATCCTGGTTCTTCCCCCTACCCCCAGCCCCCTCATTTTGCAATTTTTTTCCTCCTATTTATACAAAATTAGCACAGTCACAGTTTCCACTTCATTTATGACTGATCTGAAATAAAACCATCCCATAAAACATCATGCACAGCTGTAGTGACCAAGTTAGATTCAATTCTGGCTTTATATTGAGCTGACGTGCAGCCAGCTCTCTTCCATACATCATCTGTGACTGCAGTTAAGGATAAAATACTGTTTTAATTCTTACACCAAATGCGGGGTTTTTTTCCGAAGAAAAGAGACATAAAAATGTTAAAATGGGCCATAAAAATCATTAAATTTTCACACCGAGCACAACCAAGAGGTGAATAAGTTGGCTAAAAGCTCAAAAAAGACCCCCGAGAAAACATCCCGGTTGTTATTCTTTTGTTGTTAACCTTCGCCTTTGGATGGAGATAGCCAGGCGGGGAGCAGAGGCCTGGGACTTTGGCAGCTGAGGGCTACTTTACCACTTCCTTCCCTAGATGAGGCTTTCCCCTCACATCTGCATGGACAAAGAGCGGTTGCTGCTTGCTGGAGCTGCTGATCTTTGCCGGTGTCCAGGGACGGTGCCCTAGGAGGTGCCCCAGCACCATGTCCATGGGCATGATGAAGTTTCCGGCCCAGTTTGCTGCTCTGCATCTCAGTTCCTTTCTTGGTGACCTGGGAAATACCAGCTATAAGGGCATGGTCTCATGGACTGAGCCTGTCCCGTGGCACACGTCGTCCCGTGGACCTGAGCTGGCAAGGGGAAAGCAGCAGAAATGCGGTGACACATTCTATGTAAACACCCTCTGGATAGATACTTCTTCACTTAAAGGCTTAGTCTCTGGAAGATCCAGCTTTTCCTGTCTTTGGCTGTTGATTTTACCAGTAACATTGTTAGCAGATGCGGTATTTTAATGGTAGTTTTATTAATTGATTTCTTTTCAATTAGCCTATTTGATACCAGCTCCAAAAAAAAAAAAAACCAACCCACCTCACCTTATTTGCCATGTTTGAACCATTAAAAGAATTAACATACCTTCAGCACTGGTGGAGTTCATCTATTTAGACAACTTTTTAAAAGCCTGTTACATACCTGAAAGGTTATAATGACCTGGGAGCAGCTTTCATTGCCTGCAATTAAAACCTACTTATATTTTCTTAAAATTCTATGGTGTTCTCCCGAAGCTTTATGCTGTCTGCAAAGAGATTTTTTTAAGAGCTAATCCTTTTCATTTGGCCAGGTAAATGTTGAAACATGCATTTTTCACTGAATAGATGGTTATTGCCATCTTTGAGGTGTTGCTATTTTCCTTCTTCAGCCTTGAATGTACGCACTGAAAATCTGATTGGAAAAAGCTGGTTTATGCGCACAGTATCTGCCTGTGCCAGGCCAAGCACCTTGCCTGTGTGATTTTTTTACTGTAAGCTAAACTTTTCAGTGCTGATTAAGGTATTTGCACACATAGATCCGTTTAAAATGAAGAGGAATTTGGCGTGCAAATCCCATAGGTGACTTTCAAAATGCCAACCTGCTTTTTATGTTAAAAGCTGGAGGGGACACCTTATAGTTAAGGCGAGGGCTGTAGCCCTGCGATTTTGCAGAGCGAGTAAATGATTATGAAGTTGCTACTAGCTATTAATTTGTGGTGCAGCAATGCCTAACGCTGCTGGTCAACAGCCCATAACCCACCACTGGCTTAGAAACCCAGTAAAATACTGGGTTACCCAGAGAGGTGGTGGATGCCCCATCCCTGGAAACGTTCAAGGCCAGGTTGGATGAGGCTCTGAGCAACCTGATCTGGTTGGAGATGTCCCTGCTGCTTGCAGGGGGGTTGGACTGGATGGGCTTTGAAGGTCCCTTCCAACCCTAACCATTCTGTGACTCTGTGATTCTAAAAGGGGGAAACAACGGCTCTGCCCAGGGATGGGCAGGTTGGAGGTGACCATCAACCTTGGGCTTGTCGTGCCCATCCCACATGCCTGGCAGATGAAGAGGGAAGCAGGGCTGCAATTTTCAGCTGGTGCTTTTTAACTGTCAGCGAGCCGCTGTCCTCATTTAACTTGCTGAGTGATAACCTCAGGTCTGTCCGCACAGCTCAGCGCTGGTAGACATCACCCCTCCTAAACAGACGGCTTTTAAATTGCACCCATAGATCTTCCTTGCACCAAAACATCCCTGCTCCAGTATTTAGTGATGCCTGAAGTTATGTCTCCACATCAAATTAAGTAACTGTGCTATCAATAAGGAGGAGTAATGCGCTGTATTCCCTTCTGGATGGCTCCCTGTCCCTCGTTTGTTTGCTGCTGCCGATGAAGATTAATAACCAGCTATCAGTAATTTTCTAACCGCGGTGCAAGGCAGCGAGGATTCGATCAGTCTGTGTCATTGGGATCAGGTCGTAACTTAGGGAACTGGAGTGGGTCCCCTGCACTCATTTGACTCCAAGGCAGCAGATGCTTGGGGTTGTCTGAGCAAAGCCTGGATGATGTGAACACCTCTGCGTGGGGAGAGCCAGAAGGTGCGGTGGGGCCACCAGGACATCCCTGTCCCTCTGGGCTGCCTGGGATCTTCAGCTACGTTTGATCTGATTTATTGTGCTGGCTTCATCACTGGCACAAGTTAGTGGAAAGGCTCCCATTGCCCTGAATTTAGCTTTTCAGCTCGGTCTCGCCTTTTTAATTCTCTAGTTTTCATGATGTAGGGCTTGCTTCAAGTGAGCAACTTGGATTTAGATTGGAAGATACTGCAGAGAGAGATAGATATATATATATATAAATGCAGAGATTAAATAACTTTTAGGCATCTTCAGGCACCCAGCAGTGTGAATTACAGCTGGAAAAATCTCTCATGCAAACAGGCAGTGCTTGAGCAGGGCTGTTAACATCGTCTTGTGAGGAGTGAAATATGCAGGAATGATGGAAAAGGGCTGCAAATCAGCTTCGGAGGAGATTAATTCTGTGGAAAGCTCATGGATGGCTAGGAGATACCACCAGTTGACTCCAGGGAGCTTTTAGCCAGAGCCAGGGGGGGTTGTTCACAAATGAAAAGAAAAGGCTCTAACTTTGCAACATTTTAGACACCAGAGTGAAATTAGGGGCATTTGTTGGAGCTGCCATCTCTCCATGGGTAACTGGACAAGGCAGCAAAGGAAGAGTGAATCTTCCCTTCCACCTTGGGGTCACCTCGAGGAGGTGGCACTTGCTACCACAGCTAAGAGCTGTCATCATGCGATACACTGCCTAGAAGTGGAAACATCCCAGGCAGAAGGTGGGGTGCTCTCTCACACCTCCTCCCTGAAGCTTTCCGTGCCTGCCTTGGATTTCGTCCCTCAAGTCATGGGGGAGGACGGGACAAAAATTGCAGTGATTTCATCCTGGCATCCACTCGCTTGTGGGCCTGTTGCCAAAAAGCAGCACTGCTTTTGCCTTCCTCCCCCATTTGCCACCCACCCTGTCGTGAGACAGAGCCCCCTCGCCTGCCAGATGGAGACACCGCCTTTCTGGCAGCCGCCGCACTGGGTAGGGCTTCATCGTACCCGCGGGATGCGATTGCCATCCGACAGGTCTGTGGCGGCGTGGCGGGGGATTAGCAGACGACGGCTTGTTTGTGCTGGTGACCAACTTTCACCTACCCACGCTGAAAATATTGACGTGCTCCAAGTGTGCAGCGCTTCCGAGCTGAGATGTGCAGCCAATTAGCATTTGGGGTGGCAGATGGTTCTGCAAAGTGTTTTGCTTACAGGGGCGAGGACTGACACCTCCGGCATCCCCTACCTACCCACCATAGGGATTTTTAATTTGCCGCGCTGAGGCTGATGCGGTTTGGTAGACTCAGATCCCAGTCCCTCCCAAAGTTGGAGCAGCATCCAGATTTGTTGGTGGTGGTGGCTGAGGTGTTGCTGCAGCGTCTGCGTTTGGGTGCAGGCAGCTTAGGAGAGCTCATCTGCTGCTGGAGAGGGTGAGCGGGCTGGAAGGAGGCTTTTCAGAGTCTTACTGGTGATCTGGGTGGAGGCACTGACCTGAAATGGTCCCATTTCCAGCCCTGCAACAGCCTTTGTGCAGGTTGGGTGGCAATGGTCTTAGGAGTCCAGGGGAGTATTCTCACCTGATGTATGTATTGGGGCCTTGCAGGATGAACAGATGCCCTGTAATGGCTCCCTGGAAACACTCAAGGCCAGGTTGGACGGGGCTCTGAGCAACCTGATCTGGTTGGAGATGTCCCTGCTCCTTGCAGGAGGGGTGGGACTGGATGGGCTTTGAAGGTCCCTTCCAACCCAACTCATTCTGTGATTCTGTGATAATCTGCAAAGAGCTGTGTCCTCCATAGCCTGGGGGACATGGCTGTCACCTCCAGGAGCGGAGGAGGCAGAGCCACAGCGTTCTCCCTTCCCTCCTGCCAGCACCAAGAAGTAACTGCCTGCAGAGCAGGGATTAGCCCTGTGTGTTACCAGGGTGTAAACTGAACCCCACGTGCCACTGTCGCGGCAGCCCTGTTTCCAGTGCACCCTCGGGCTTCAAGCTGGGACCTTTGGCTTTGGCCTCTTTCTAACACAAAAGAGCTCCGGTGTTGTTATCATTTGGTGGAGTTTTCAGCCTCCCCTGCAGAGCATCACCAAATTTAATTTTCAATAAGGTAAAGCTCAGCATCGGCAGCTGACTTCTTTATGTCTCACCTCCAGCTTCACCCGCTGCCTTCTCCTTCCCCTGGGGAGAGAGGGGGGCAAGCAATTTCGGTACCAAGCAGTGAAAACAAGATGACTTCCCTCCTCGACTCGTTAATTAAAGCCACAAGTTGAGGGCTTTTCTTGCAATCTGAAGTGATCACATAAATAGTGTTGACAAAGCCAAATGAACATTTGAAAAGATCCTGCAGGCTCAGCACAGAGGAAATGTCTTTTAACCTCCAGAAACGGGGCCGTCATTAAAAACACAATGCTGTTTTTTCTTCCTTCTGAGCACAGAGTTTATCCTGGATGTGGAAAAAAGTCCCAAGGTGCAGGCAGCAGGCAATTTCTGCCCTCTGCACCAAAGCCTGGGGATCACTTGTATTTCTGCTGTGTTTTGCCTCTTTCTCTGTTGGGGAGTTGTCCACAAGCATCTTGTCTGGGTTTTGGGGTGTAATCCCCACCTGATCATTGTTTTGCAAGTGGTTGTTTCAGCCGAGCGATGCTGGGAGTGCCGGACACCAGCACTGGAGACCTCACGGCTTATGGCGTGGGATGGTCATGGTGAAGACTATGAGATACCTGTTTTGTGGAGACATGCAAAGAAAAATCCGCTGTCCCACTGAGAACACACCTGGCCACGTTCACCAGAAGCAGCTCCCCCAGTTTGGCACACCTTGCCAGCAGTAAATTCCCATGCCTGATTGCATTTGTGGTCGAGCTACAAAAGCAAAGTCCTCAAGACTCATTCAGCTGAACGAGCGTCCACGGGGATGTTTCCGGCTGTATCCGTTCCTAAATACTGTCAGGAAACACCACCGTCTTCTTATGCCTTGCAAGTTTAATTGTGGGGCACATCAAGTGGGAGCCTGAGGGATGGCTGGCTAAATTGAGTTGCTATTTAGCAGCAAGCTGACAACGTTATCTGTTGCCTGAATAAGCTCAATTCTCTTGGAGTCAGCCTTAGTATTTCCTAAAGGGATGCCTCTTAAAGGAGTGGTGGGAGACACAGGATTATCATCAGAAAATATTTAACTTTAAGGGGAAAATACTGCTCCTTGCTGAAAGCAGACGTTGTACCATGAGAACTTTCAGTGAAGGCGATGAGCGTTGTCTGGTGGAAGATGCTGTTCAGGGCAAAGCTGAATATCACAGATGGCCTGAAGTGGTTTGTGCTTCCTCACGGTGCTTAACATTTTATTTCTTTTTATTGCTTCTTTGCACACACAAAGCTAAATTCAGAGCTGCTGTAAGCCATGGGCAAAGCCGTTGAATGCAGTAAAACCCACCCAAGAAGGGACTGGGAGCAGCATGCAGCCCACAGCCCCCAGCAGCTGGGCTGGTGTTCAGCACCAAGCATCAGCATGACGCCATATGCTCTTGGTGTTGGAGAGCATCAGACCTCATGCCTCTGCTATTTCCAGCTTTAACTCAGCGTCCGTGCGGGGTGCTCTTGAATTCACACGTTTTCCTCCACATGCCCATGGTGCTGTGGTGGGACCCGTGCAGAAGATGCAGTTTGCTCGGGTTTTCTTGGGTAGCGTTGCACGATGTAGCAGGCGTGCATTAATGCCCACCCGTGGGCTGAGCTGGATTCCCTCCGTTCAGCAGCACAACGTGGGTCCTCAGCCAGGTAGCTGGTCTTACACGTACAGTTGCAAAATCTGCCATCGCTCTTCCCAAATAACAAGTCATACGTGATTTTTCTACATCAAAACAGCATCTGAATGTCCCTCATGAATCTCCATGAAAAGCTTCACAGTCCTTCTAGCAAACAGCCTGGAGTGCTGTGGTCGTTTATGAGTATTAATTGCGTTAAGCAAAGCAAATCTCACAATTACATTGTCTGTGAGAGCAGCAGTCTCCCTCAGCGAGGAAAAGAGGGTGGTTACTGTCCTGTTTTCATCGCAGTTGTGGTTTAAGATGCTTTTCCAAAGAGCAGGATGACAGCCATTGCCCAAAGCAGCTTCTTGTTCCTACTGCTGTTACCATAAGTAACTTTCTTGATGTGCTTGACGTCATCAAATGTTTCTGAACAGCATCTTCCTTTGAATAATAATAAAAAAAACCCTGTTGCTGTGCTGTTCTGTTGCATTCTTTGTGATTTTTTTTTTTTTTTTTTTTTTCTTCAGTTTGG
>JAAGAY010002211.1:44106-69429 GCA_011801015.1 Ardeotis arabs
CATCAGTTTGGCAGATCCTGGGCTCAGCCTGCTCCTCTGAGCAGCACAAAGCCGTGGTGGGAAAAGCTCAGGACAGTCCCCAGCAGCGTGGGGTTGGAGCACTCAGCTTTTCAAATGTTGGGAGGTTGATCTAAGGGAGGGAAAAAAAAAAAACGTTGGAGAACTTAAAGGAGTCCGGTTAGCTCTGCTACAGAGTGAAAAAAGAACTTTGTTTCTTGCTGTAGGATGCGGTGGTGGCCTCAGGAGCTGCAGCTCCTCTAAGGTGCATCGCAAAGCCGTGTAGCGTCCCCAGGTGCTGTCTCCAGCAATGCGTTACGTGTCGGCTCTATAAAAACCTGAGGTCACTGGAAAACTCCCGCGTGGCTGTGCCATTGCATAGAAAAATGCCACTTGGGGTTTCTTTTCAACTCAATTTAGCAGTGCAGTGGCCCTCTCCGAGTGCGTCTTTCTCGTGCCTCAGCCACGGGTGCGATGCTGACTGCCTCCCATTTTGGACAAACAGGATCCACTTTTCCAGGATAAAGGTGGGAGAGGTTTAGATGGGGGAAAAAAAGGGGCTGGCTGACAGCAGCTGTGCTGGAAAATTGGATTTCAGTGATTCCAAACAGTGGGAATTTAAGTCGATTTAACAGAAATGGAGTGTGTAAATTTTGCCTTCTGTTAGAAATCCATATTTTTATGGGGCAGGGACAGCAGAGAGGGAGTGAGGATGCAAAAATTGCTTCATGCAGCTTGCTGTGGTGTGCGAAAGAAAACCTTTCACTCTGGCAATGCCGAGGTGACTATTTTGAGAGAGTGCTGGGAGAAAAAAAAAAACCAAAAACATCGAGAGCAGTGGTAGTGTTGACCTAAATTAAAAGTACTAAGGTCTGACAGAAGAGATGGATGTCCCAAAACGGCAACAACACATCTCATAGGAGAGCAGATGTCAGTAGAGTCCAAAGCCAGGTTTTTATCCCTTTTGCTAAAAGCCTAGAAAAAGGAAAACAAACCCACTTGCTGTATTTTTTCTTGTGATTCAGCCTGTGAGTACAGCTCCTTCCTTAGGTGTGCTCAGGTGATGTTCAGCCGGCCAGCTCAGGGACGCTCGGTGCTGCTTCAGCGAGGGCTGGTTTGGCCGTCCCCTGATGTTCCTCCCAGTCTTCAGTCTGTACAGTTCATCCCAAATAGGCACAATTTTTCCTCTTCCCTTCACCCAGCCTCTTTGGGGAGGGGGATGGCAGCATCCCAAGGATTTTCCACTTGCCAGGTCCTTCCTGGCTCGATGGATGCCAGAGATCAGAGGGGCAGATTATTAGTGTTTTAATTACTGTTTTGCAGAGCTGCCCTATGTCCTTGGCCGGGACAGGGACATTGCTGCTGTGGTGCTGTCCCCAGAATGAGTTATGGTCTCTCTGCTGGGGACCTCAAAGGCACGGGCGATGCTTTTAGTACATCCCCCCTCATTTCATCATGGTATCTGCTTTCTGCTTCTCAGCTCTGGGACATTAATGAGGGATGGTTAATGATTATTCTTTTTCCAAATGACCCCACGGGGAGAAGCTCAGGAGGGAGAAGGGTCCTGGGGTTGCCGGGAGGAAGAGGAAGGGCAGAAGGGCAGCGGTGGCCATGATGGAGCAGCTATGGGATGGAAAGACAAGCAGGATGGGAAGGAAAAAAAGCTTTTCCCCAGTTTGCAGTCCCCATCAGCCAGTCCCAAATCACTCACCCTTGTCTGACTATGACCCTGAGGCCCCTCGAGCTGTGCTCTACCCCTGCACCATTTTGATGCAGACAAAACCCTACAGAGAGGGTGC
The DNA here is from genome assembly GCA_011801015.1 of Ardeotis arabs. NCBI lineage: Eukaryota > Metazoa > Chordata > Aves > Otidiformes > Otididae > Ardeotis > Ardeotis arabs. The sequence continues at coordinate 45,903 of JAAGAY010002211.1, forward strand.
AGGGTGCCCAGACCCGGGCCAGGTGGCAAAGATTGGCCTACCTGTGAGGGAGAAAACACACCAACTCCTCTCATCACCAGGCTCCCACGTATTTTCAGCCTCATTGAATGGGCCAGTGGTGCTGTAAATCCACAGTCTGTGTTTGGAGATGCCTGTGGGTGTCACGGCAGTATTGGCTTCTCAAATGAGATGAGTAACAGGCAGGGCAACAAGAGAGAAAACAATCTTCCCCTTTCCTTGCCACTCTAATCTCTGGAGGAAGCTCTTTGTTTAAATTGTAATGAAAAGCAGTTTTTGCTCTGGGAGCACAGAGCAGGCTGTTGTGTGGAGGCTGCCCATCTTGGGCATCTCTGACATCAGCAGGCAACCAGAGCATCCTGTTAAAGAGAGACAGGCACTTACTTCAGCTTTAAATAGATCCAGGTACAGTTATTGGCATTTTCGTTGTGTTTGAGCGCAGGGACCAAAAAGCCAAGGGAAGACGCGACAACTTCAGTGGTTTGTAAGAAAAATACTGCAGCAGGGATTGTAGCCTTTACAACCAGGAATGTGTCTTCCGGAGAGACGTCGGTCTTGGAAATATTTTTTTTCCATGCATGTAAAGAAAAACACATACAGTATATATGTGTGCATACGTAGAATTTGGCTGTTCTCTATTGCTTCATGTCCTTGGCTGATAACTCCTGGGTTTGAAGTTCTTTGCACCATGGATGACTGAAGTTGGAGGGGACATTTGGATGTTGCCCAGCCCAAAGCGCAGCTCAAAGCAGACTTAAAACATCCCCATGCCTGCTGCACTGCTCCTCAACTGCCCACGGACCAGCATAGCCTGAACTCTAGTTCAACAAGCGACAGCGAAGGATATCATCTCCCTTTCACAGAGACACAGACCTTCCCAGCGCCACAGCCAGCCTTCCCAAGTCCTGCCCATGGAATGAAGCAGCAGCCCTGGGGTACTGCTATGGGGTCACCCCAAATTCTGGTACAGGAGCCATCAGAGGCATCTTTCTCAGGCCCTTCTGCTGTGGCTTCACTAAGGCTGACATTATCAGTAGCTGTTGAGCTGACCTGCCTTTGAAGAGGCCTTCGATAAAGATGAGGAGGGGCTTAACCACCAACATTCAGGCACCATTTGGCTCAGCAGCAACCTGAATTGCTTATGTCTGGTTAAGCCCTGCCCTGTCAAACCCATGGCCTGTTGAGCTTAAATGTAGGATCCTGGGTGGCATCTTAAGTCAGGTGCTGATAAATCAGTGAGATGAAGTGAATAGTTCTCTGCGACTATAAAATGTGAGAACCTGGCATAGGGTTGGCTACAGCTCAGCCTATTTCCAGCTGCATAGGGACCTGTTTTCACTGTAACAAACAGACTTAAGCTTTATTTTAAGCACCAAGCGCTTGCCTGTGATTTCATGTCCTTACACGCTCTCATCTTTCAAATGCGCCTTGTGCACTGGAGGCATAGATTAAAACCAGTGGCCACACAAGCAGGTGACATTTGGGAGTAGCATTTGAGCCACAAGACACTTTTAAAATGTCTTTATGCTTCCCTGATGCCACAAATTTGACCATCTCGATTTTTTTTTCCATATGCTGCTGGCTCTGACATTAATTCCCAGCACTAACTGACACAGGAGCGAGGTGGGAGGAAGAGAGGGTTTGCAAAGGGACAACTGGGCAATGGGTATTCACCAGGCTTTTATGAGAAGGAGGAGGAGAAGATTCTTCCTGACTTGCTGCTCAGCTTTGAAATTGTGTAGTAAAAAGAAGCCTAAAAAGTTACCAGCAGGTTAAAGGAATCGCCCTTGAGAAATATCAGATTTTATCAGAAAGCTTATTTGGGAGGTGAATTATTTTTGTTAATATGATGCTATAAATCATTTAAGGTTAATAGCCCTGAGCTGGTGGAGATGTGTGAAGGCTGGTCTGTGTCCTGATGCTTGTCCTCATGGTCTTTGTCCATCCCGTAGCCAAATTTTAGGAGAAAGAGATACTAAATCAGTGGGCAACTGAGTAGGAAAAGAAGAGTGCGTGGATGGGGCATCTGGTGCCATTTATACTAGTGGTTGGGTACAGAAACAGGAGAAGGTAAGTTTCAAGGCCTTTTTTTTTTTGCTTTAGTGCCTGAGGGCAGCCTAAAAAATGAGACAAGTGGGGCGAAGGCTTGGCACCGAGCAGGGTGGGAGCATTGCTGCTGATTTCGGCAGTGGCGACACTGGAGCCGGAGCACAGCGAGGGGCTGGGGCTGAGCGCCTGCCTGCTCCCAGGTGCTTATGGCAGAGCTGCTACACCCTATTTAAAAACAAAAAAGTATTTATTTCACTTACTCCTGTGTGTTTTTTGCAGGTCCAAACTGCTTTGCAGGAACCACGATAATCCCCGCCGGCATAGAAGTGAAGGTGGACGACTGCAACATCTGCCACTGCCACAACGGGGACTGGTGGAAGCCAGCGCAGTGCTCCAAGCGCGAGTGCCAGGGCAAGCAGGCTCTGTAGCGGCAAAACCCCCCTGCCAGCAGCACCGCTGGCCAAACAACTCACCGATGATGAAGGAACAGCTTCGACGCTGCACACGTGTCCGATCTCCCGCCAGCTGCAACAGGGTCACCAGCAAAACCTGCAAGGGTTTCACACAAGCAGAGATTTGTACTCGCGGGGAAGGGTCTCCCCTTCCCCCCCCCGCTCTTCTCTCGCTTTACACACTATGTAACCGGTATCTAGGTATCTACTCTGCTTTTGTAACTGTCAGTGCTTGGTAGGGGTGGAGTGGTCAGATTTGGGGAGGAAAAAAGCAAAATGTGCCCCGTGCAAGTTCTTGGACTGGTGATGCCTCCGAGATGCTGATCGATTCACCAAGCTCACTTTCTACAATGATGTGGATCGCGGGGTTTCTCACCTTTATTTATTTAAGGGGTTTTTTTGCTATTGTGATCTATTTTTTTTTTAAAGCCTCTTCCTAAGCTGGGATCATTGGGGCAATACAGCTATGAGTGAAGCAAAGGATCATTTTTATCGTGTCTATAAGGGGGGGGCAGTAAGGACAGGAGCGAGGTAGAAATTAAAAGGGGAGGAGGGGGTTAAAAAAAAAAAAAACAAACAACTATAATGTAACCTACAGAAGGACTGAGATAGATGCACAGGCCAGCCAAGACACAAGTGTATCTGTGTTACATTTTTCTCCACTGCGTGGGGACAATAAAGTTGAAGACACCTACACCGTCACCATGACCTTGATGGGAGCATGAGCCAACACCAGCTGCACAGGCAGGTGGGACAGCGAGCCAGAAATGTTGCAAAGGCACCAAGAAAGCAGCGTCTCTGTGTGCTGCCCAGATGGGGCTTGGGTGGTGGAGCAGAGGGAAGAGGGTCCCTCTTGTGCCATGGCTCAAGAGGGACCCTGCTCTGCCTGCTCTTAGGCTCTGCTTGCTCCATCCTTGCCTTGCTCCACCCCTGTTTTGCCAGCACCAAGGCTGCTCTTGTTGAAGCCAAGGGCATCATTTTATTGGCTTCAGCGACAGCAAGACTGCAAGTCAAAATTAAAGTATTTGATCCCTCCCCTCTGCCGATCACCCTTAGGGAGGTTTCCAGAAACGTCCCATCACTGTGCCAGCGCTAAAGCAGCTCAGCTGGTGGGTAGGACCCTTTGCAGTAGTGCCAGGGAGCTGCCCTGGCTCACCCCAAGTCCCAGGAGCAAGTCCAGGTGCATGGTGGGGCAGGAGATGGGCTGGCCGTGTCCATGGGAATCGGCTCCTGGTGAAAGGTCTGCCAGGAGGAGAGGTCCCTGTGGTCCCTGCCAGCAGCTTCCGTTGCTTGAAGGAAGGGATCCCTTTGGGCTTTTTGGCACCTCTTGCTTTCTCAGGCTGCAGCTTTCAAGCGATACTGTGAGAGAAAAGCCACCGGTGTCATTTCCCTGCTCTGCCCTGCCCAGGTGAGCGCAGGAGCCTTTCCCATCACTGCCCATGCTTGGTTTGCTGCTTTTTGGTCAGGGCCATTAGGGTTCAGGCTTCAGTCCAGCACCTGCTCTTAACAGTGACAGCAGCAAATCCTCCTTCCAGCATCCTCCACCGAAGCAGGTCAGCATGGTTGGTCTCTGTTTATGCACACTGTTGCCTTTGTATTTTTATTTCTTCTCTGGGTGTGGTTTTTTTTTTTTGCATTTTACCAGACGGTAGAGGGTAGGACGAGCCCTAGCACAGTGATTGCCGTATTTCGGCTGAGCATTGGCTTCCGCCAAGTTGAACTGGTTCCATTTAAAGAAGTCATCGCCACATTTCCTTGTAAGCTGTTGCCTGTCAATGACTATCCGGTTTCCAAATTTTCAAACAATAGTGTGCCTGAAACTAGTGAGAAAAAAAAATATTCTGTAAAAAATGGGGGAGGGAGTCTAGAAACAATATTTGATGTGTAAAAAACTATATTATTAAAAAATTATTTTGTTAAATATAAAGTGTGTGAATCAGCAAAAAAAAAAAAAAAAACCAAACCCAAATTAGATATTTGTGGTGTATTTTACTCTGCTGATCATCATGCCCTCCAGCTCTCAGTTCCCCAACCCATCCCTTGCTCCAGCCCCTGACTGCAGTGTTGGTGAGCACAGCTGGGGTGGGCGGAGCGGGCTCGGAGCCTGGAAGTAGCTATGAAAATCCTATGGATGGGAGCAGTCGCACATGGAGCTCCCCAGCAGTAAATAGTAAATCAGTAAGTCAGCTTTGCTTTGTCACAAGATACCTGCCAAACCAGGATTCCCTTTTGGGGAGCTGCCATGGAGCAACAAGCTCCCAGGCTCTCGCTTTACCCTCCATATGTTTTTGCCTTTTTCTGGTGCCATTTTATATTTGATGCCATTTCCTGAACATGGAAATTTGCTTTCAGATCACAAATTCCATTTGGTACCTCCAGATGCATCATTATTTACACTGATTAGTAGTTACTCTAATTAATTACAGTTTAATTACTGTAGTTAATGTTTGTACAGTGCTTGGAACAAGTACAGCACTATACGTGCCGCGTATTATTATTTTCTTCATTATTAATTAAGCACCATCTCCATTCCATGATGTGCTACTTCATTATTTCCCAAGGAGTCGTGCTAGCACCCTTACTCCCACCCAGGAGTACTTTACTCCCGGCTCGCACCAGGATGCCGCGGTGCTGGCTGCTGCGCAGGACAGGAGCGGGAAGAGCAGCATCTGTGGTGAGTGGGATTGCTAAGCGACGTGGAGATGCTCAGGGTTTTTTTCCCTTTACCCTTTCACGGCATTAAGTCTAAAAAACAAACAGGGAAAAAAGAAAGCTGATGGCAGGAGGACGCCCCAAGGACTATGCACAGTGAGCTGGAGCGTGTGTTTGGGTGAAATGAGGGGGAAGCCCTGCAGAGCCCATCACAGATGTTCCTCTGAGGTCTCCACAAGAGGCTGGCTCAGACTGTAGAAGAGATCCAACTCCCCCAAATCCAGCGGTGTTAGGCACGCGGTCCCGCTGAGGGATCCCATCGCTCTCCCCAAGTGTCAAGGTGGTGGTGGGCCAAGGTCTGAGGTAGCGAGGAGGAGCAACAGGCACAAATCAGCTTTTCTGGGGTGGAAGAGTTGCCAGTCATGGGTGAGCAGTGTTTCCTCAGCACCTGGGGTGCTTGATAGCCCCCAAAATTATCACCACCAGCACTGCTTCATAGCAGCCCACTTCAGAGCAGGCAGGGTGGATTCAGAACTGAAGTCCCACTGAGTTCTCTCCAGATAATGCTTTTTTTTTTTTTTTTCCCCCCGAATCTGCATATTTCCAAAGAGTTTCAGCCTCATCTCAATCTTCTTCCTTTCTGCCTTTTTTTTTTTTTCTTTTTTATAGTTTTAGTTCATTTCTCCCTTTAATTAATCACAGCTCTGGGCGAGTCAGACCCATTAACTACTCTTCTCATTTAGACCTTTCAGAGATGCAGTTGCAGATGCAATTTAATTTGTTGACCCATGATCGATAGCAATTAATACCATCTCTTTAATCTTGTTGAAAGGTTCGTCTTGGGCTTCCAGAGACTTCCAGAGACTGCCATCTCAAGGGAAAGGTGTCTGATACGTATGTATCAGATGATGGGGGAGCACAACCTCCTCCGCAGGCGCCGTCCTTCCCCATCCTTGGGCTGACACTCTTGAAAATACATCTTGTGGGAGATGGAGAAGACAAGAAGTGAGGACAAAAGTGAGGGAGGATGCTCGGGGTAGAGAAAAGGGCAGGTAGCTTGGTAGGGGAAGGCAGAGTTGATGTGTTGGAAAGACGAGGGATAAAGAGACAGAAAGGGGGGGGAGTTCGAAATTATACAATCTAGGAGACATGGATAGAAAAGGGAGACAAAAGCTCTTGCACAGGATGTAGCTAAGGGACCTATATTAAGCCATATAAAATATTATTTGGAGTCTTACTGTGCTTAACAGAAAAGAGCCAGCGCTGGCTGGTGTCCTTCCTGCTGAGGCCAGGGGGCTGGGTGATGGTTGTACCCATCCACACAGACGGCCTCATCTTTCGGGCAGGCAGACAGCTGGGTGTTATCGATGGCCATTCAGCAAGAGATGGACAAAGCCTTTCCTCTCTCAGGGAGTTCATGTCCTCTGACCACACTGATTCCCCTGAGGTCACTAATTAATTAGTTATCTGTGTCTCTGGGAGCTGCCAGTTGATATTTTCTTGGCAGCGGGCTTTCCATGGAAGCCAGCAAGAGGGTGGGTAGAGTAGCACCTAGAGAAATTATCTGGCAGTTTCAGGGTGCCCTTCCCACCACAATCCTTCCAACTCATGATGCAGCATTCCTGGTGCTGGCACCCATGCCTGACCCCCGTCTGCATGCTCAGAGCTGTGAGCTCCATGCAACGCAGAGTGCTTTCTGCTCACCTGGCCGGCACGGTGACACCAGCAAAGTCAGCTCTCCCAAGGTCTCTCCACTTTGGTGGCCCAACCAGCCGGGCGAAAGGACCCTTTGCTGTGTGACTTTGTTTGCTTCAGACACAGGAGATGGCAATCTGGGAAAAGGAAGTAGAGAAAGAGGGAGCCTGAGCTATTAGACTTGTTTCAGTGGGACAGAGCAGGATTTCAATAATAATTAATGTCACTATTAAAGACGCTCATTTAGACTATAAGGCATCTGGCACTGGAAAGGACGCAGTCAAGGTATTTTTGGTCATTACAACACACACACAATGTTTCATGCGGCTGTTCCCCTTTCATAACCCATGAAATCTTGAAGAGAAGCTGCTGGGCCACTTTCCCACCTAGTTATCCATAGGGATTATCCTGTTACCCACATGGATTATCTCTTCAGGTATTTCACTGTTGGCTTGGCTCTGCGTTTGGAGAAACAGAAAATCCCAGCATGGGGAGTTTCATAAAAAAATCATAAATCTGGAAGGCAAAACTCCAAGGAAGCAGCTGAAAAACGAGGCTCGCCAGGCTTTATGTTGTCCCTCTAAATAATGCATGATGGTGAGAGTGGAGGCTGCAGCCCATGCCTTGGAGCAAGCTGCAGTGACAGAGCTTCCTACTGCCAGCTGTGCAGTCAGCATGCTGGCGTGGATTGGGCCGGCCGGCTCCAGCTTTCAGCTCCTTGGATCCTGCCTTGAAGGACTTCAGAAGAGGCCGTAATAAAGCTAGGGTGAGGAGTTCAGCTGGCCTGCTGAAAAGTGTTGTCTTCAGTGTTTACATTATCTTCAACACCGCCATCAAGCACTTGGTTACTAAAAACCATTTCAGTTTCATCTTAGTTCCTTTCATTACTTAGCTAGCTTGATAGATGCAGCCTCTGCCTTGCTCAAACAGTTTTCTGGATTTCCTAGAGCCTGGTTGGGTTCCTATAATTTAGCTGTATTTGCCATTTCTCACCTTTTTTTTGAAGGACAAAAGCTTGTTAATTTTTATTTGTTAATTTATTTTTTTGAGAGGGCAACAAACAGCTTCCCAGGAAAAAATTAGTCCTTGATATTCTGAAACAGAGCTGTCCTGGAGTTGTGCTATGTTAATAGCCTGTCTTCATGTCCATCATGGATGGATGTCTGCACTTCCAGCGGGGAGGTGGGGCAGGGTGGGAAAGAGAAGAGATAGAAACGCGAGGAACTTGCTCTCCTGCAAATAATCCACCCCTATATGTGCTGAAACGCTCCTTTTGCAGTCCATTAAGCTCAAGTTAATGCAGGTAGAGCATGTTTGGCATCGAGAGGATGGTAAAGGTTTTGGGTTTAATTTTACTCAGATGAAGAATTCTACACGTTCCTGGCTGGTGCCGGTACTTCTGCAGCAAAGAGAACAAGCCCCGGAGGAAGCATGAGGCCAAGGTTAAAGCACTTCTAAGTCAAGATGCTACGATACCCAAAGAAGCAATTTCCCATTGTATTGCATATCTTCTGGCACTTTATCAGCATGAATAGAAACTGCGAGCAAAAGGGGTGCACGGGGACCCATTGGAGCTGCAGATGGCTTTAAATTTCCCCTAACTTTCTCTGGATTCAAGGTTATCCTCTTGGCTTGCTGCAGGCCCGCACACTTGGGCTAATTGCTTCTCTAAACAAATAGTAGCATTGCCCCTCCTCACCCCTCCAGCGTGAAAAGAAAGCAAATGGAGACGTGCCTGGAAAATAAAGCGTGTTGTTTGTTATCATGCTCTGAAACTCCACAGGATATTTTAGCCCTCATTGTTTTACTTCAAGCATTCTGAATCCCACTGGTTTTGTCAGCAGTGTGAAAAACAAAAAATGAAGGGAGGCACAGGTTCCTTGGACAGGGAGCAGGAGGCATGTAGGGAAAGATAACCCTTTGCAACCACTTAAAATTCCCCTGATGGTGAAAGAGTCACCCTGGGGTAGCGGACAGTGCGGGAAAAGTGGAGATACCATAAATTCCATGAGATGGAGATACTACAAATGCCATGAGACAATGGGGTTTCCCTGCCTGCTCCTCTTGGGTGCTTCTGAGAAGATACAAGGCTGGTGTCCATCCAGCTGCAGCTTGGGGACCAACACCTCATTTGCAGTCCCACCTCTCACCAAAATTACTAGCAGCAAACCAGGCTCCATCCCTCTGGATCTGAGAAGGTGGATCGCAAACCAAAACCAATGTTTCCAAGGCCAAACTTGCCCGATGTTTGTATGCAACTAGTGGCTGTGATGCCTTGTAGAGTAACTACAGGAGCGGCCTTCTGCAAAACCATGTTAAGGGCAGAAACACGAAGTCGCATTCAGTGTCAGTGTAGAAATAGAAATTTAGGTGGATGCACATCTGACCAGTGAAGCAGACAAGTCCTTTTTTCACCAGCCAGACCTGGCCCATTGCATCACCCAACATTGAGCAGGGTGGAGAGGAGATTTAGAGAAAGCCACGTGCAACACAGACTTGTTCTGTCATTTTGTCAGATGCTTTTCAGCAGGTATTACCCAACAAGTGGCATTTGGCCTTAGTTTTTGAGATAGAATAAAAACATCTGAAGGAATATAACACATAGCAAAGATTTTTGATACCTCCATGTGCAGGGGCAACCAGTGGCCAGCAGTTCTGGAGCCTTGTCCTAGGGAAACCTTGAGATGTCACAGCCTTTCTGTTGCCAATAAAGAGAAGAGAGAAAACTAGCAGGTTAGAACACATGAAAAGAAAGAAACATGAAGCCAGCTGAGCCACATTTCCTTCAAACAAGCACAAATTTGGACCAGAGTCTGCTCTTGGAGAAGACACAGGAGAAAAAAACAGAAAAGATGCTACATCCAGCACCAGCTACACCAGGAGTCTCTTGCCATTCCCCAGCCCTGCTATTAATAGCTTCATTCACCACACTGCGATTGTTCTCATGGGTAGGAGCAACAGGCCCCTCAATCCAATTTTCTCGTATCTATTTGGCGACAAACGTACGTTAATCCGATGCTGGCTAATCTGCACTGCCTCTCTGGCCCTGCAAAGTCATGCTTTTTGCAGGTAGAAGCGAACCTGTTACTTTTCCAGATGCTGCGATTCGGATGCACCGTCTAATATCAAAGTGACAACGGCTGGAAACGCAATATCAGTAGGATAGATCACATCAAAAACGAGCCAATTTAATTACATTAAATTAGTGCACAGCCTCACATTCCTGAAGAGAGGTGGATGGTATAAAAGTGATATAAATATTGATGCAACATATTACGAGTTTTATTCTTCCTATTTTTTTATTAACAAATTTTTCATTCTTCCCCTGCTGTGGCAATGCCACGCGATAAAAGGCGAGGGCTTGCTTACCTGCAAACAAGAGCTTTATTACTTGTTCCGAAATAGATCATTTACAACAACAACAAGTGATATTAATAAAGTCCAGGGATAGCCCATTGCAGGGAGCTGTGTTTCATATCGCTGCTAGCGACAGGTAACTTGGGGAAGGAAAATGAAATTTTAACCAAAAAGCCATTTCCAAGAGAAATAGTCCCACTGTACATCATCAAACTAATAAAAGCATGCAGTCACGTAATACAAGGAAATTCCTTCTTTTCCTGGTCACAAATCACTTTTACCCCATTTCCCCATGTTCTCAGTCTCAGAACACAGTTACAGGCTTCAATCAGTTTTGTTGGTGAATTTATACGGCTCTTTGCTGCTTATCTACTTCTTCTCATCTTGGTCTTTTTCATTAATGAGTCACAGAAGCATTAATTAACGTTTAAGAGGCAGATAGCAGGGTTTTTTCTTCTGTGGATCACTTAATCAAAGGGGGGGGCCTGTGTTGTTCAGTTATAAGTGGAAATCCAGAAATGGAGAACAGCTACATTTTCAGGTTGTGCTTTACACACCCAGCAGGAAACATTTTAATACAAATTTTTAAATGAAAAGAAGGGACCTAAAGAAGCATCAATTTCCAGAAGAGGCCCAGCCTCCACCAACTCTCATGCAGATGCTTTACAAGTTAATTTTTTTTTTTTTAGAAAAAATCAAATCTACTGCAGGGACCAAAGAGGAACAGAGCTCTTCTGAAAACTCAACTCAAGATGTCAGCTCAGCAGCAGTCTTGACAGCAAGTGGAAAGCAAAGTCTGGAGATGGGGCTGCTCTTTGGTCTCTGTAATTGCGGAGTGGAAGAGCTCCGAGGTGGACTCCTGCACAGCCTCAGGCCATGGGAAGTGTCACCAATGCCTCAAGCAGGTGGGACACAGCTGTTCCTCAGCCATCAATACATCCAGATGCTCTTTTCCCCTGGCTTGTGCAGAAGCAGGTTGAATGTTCAGGTCAAACAGATTTTATGGGTTCCTATACAAAACTCGTTCATTATCATTGAAACAATAAAGACTCTGAGGGCTTAGCACTTTTGAAACGTCAAGTTTGTGGTGTTTTCAAGACTGGCAACCTGAAGTGAGATACAGAAAACCAAAGGACTCAAAGTAATTTGATGTGATTTAGTCAAGGGCTCCGGCACAGGCAGGGCTGGACTCTGGGTGTCTCAGGATCCTGTCTTCAATGCCAGGTGCCAGGATGTGCCACCAGAATGAGAGAAGATGCACAACGATAATGGATAAGACTAAAAACAACAAAGCAGAGATGCTTCAAACAGAAGAGGTTGCCTCTGTCTTCTCATCAGACAAACCCTTCGACAGACCCTCCCAAGGCACAAATCACTGCGTGTGCCGTCTTTCTAAATGAAATGTTGCTACAATAACAGATCTCAAGTGTCCCCTGAAGGCACGCTGTTCGATATTTATAATCACTTAATAAACACATGAGAAATGGCACAGTACAGCCCTACATAATCTCTGTGCAATGATCCTTGGTGACAAAGTGTAAGTGACCAAATCCCTTTCCAGGTCTAATGATATTTTGCTCTAGTAAGCCAGTGATGTATCTCGTATGGCAAAAATAAAGCAGTCATGCATAAAATTAATACAGTAAGCTCTGAAGTCATAAAGCTTTCAGTCTGTGATATATGAGATGGGAAAATGACTAACTTGTAATTCACGTTCTCCCAATATCTTATTCCCGACAGGTTGTAGGGTCACCTAGGCATTGCATGATCAAACTGGGCCGTTTCAGAAGTGTATGAATTATTAACAAGCCAGTTTAGGAAGCCAGTTAGGGTCATGTGCATAAAAAGCCCCACAAGGACACAGGTAGCAGTTTCTCCTCATAGAGGTCAAACATTTCTGTTCTTTCCAAACCTGCATGAGAAAACTCACAGCAAGTCACCTTCTTCACTCCTAGGAGAGCTCACGATGTGACCAAAGGCATTTGGACACTTACTGAAGTAGCTGGGACCTCTCTCTAGGCAGATTTCCCTACTATTTAATAGCACAGACAAAATTGCCATGTAGGCCTCCAATATAATTGGGAACAGTTTGCTAGAAATCCACAAAAAGCACGGCAGCAATGTGCGCATGCAGCCACCCGGAAGAAGCAAAGAACTACCCAGAACCAGAGCAAGGCATGGTGAAGCAACCTGTAGCACCATGAGGCTGCAGCATAAGCGAGCGCTATGAAAATGCATTGCCATTGCAAAGCCTGTTCCACGCAGCGCCTTGCTGGGGCCCTGTGGAAAGGAAGGCATACAGTTGCAAATGCAAAAACCTTTCATAAACATATGGTCAGTAGTGTAAAATATTGAAATGACCTCTCTGCACGTGTTGCATACCCTTTCATTGCTGATTGTAGTAACTCAGGGATCAGAAACCCAACCCAAAGACCCAAAGTTTTTCAAGGTCTTTCTATAAGGAAACGCAGACGCTGCTTGCTCCGACTGTGGGTGTGGCAGGGATCACACACAAGAACATGCTGTAGACTCCATTGATCTGCAATCCATCCCTTGTTTCAACCAGAAAAATAATTATCTTTTGCATGTGAAATGATCAAAGTGCTCAAAAAAAAAAAAAAAAAAAATCAAACTCCAGCTCCTCAGTCAGGAACACTGCCAAGCTATCGAATCAATAGGTTGTTAGATACTTGAAGTATGGGAATATGTGAAAGCTATCAAATGATTTCTTTGTTAATAAACTGCTACAGTAATTACCATTAGAATAGAAATGGAAAGATACGGATCAGAAACGGAAAGCTGCAAATGGTTTCTCATTAAGTGAAATTAAAGCGCATGGGATTTTTTTTTTCCTTTTGGCCTTGATTCTACAGTGTTTTGAACTTGCATACCCAGAGCTGCTCATGCACCCAGGTTTCTGTACCCCAATTTCATCTCAATACCTTCAAGTCAGTGAGAAGAGCTTACCTAGAGAACAGCCAGCTAAAGTCAGGGGCAAGAGGATGTTGCACCTTGCAGAACTGAGCACCACACACGGTGGCAGACCACCCCGGAGCAGCTCAGCCTTCAATGGTCATCACAGAGGTGTCCACGCTGGGGCTCAAATAAGACCAGTGCAGACGTTTCCTGTGAGCCACAGATTTTAGTGGCAGACACAAATCCTCAGGCCGAACAACAACGTGGTACTGGGAAATAACAGCAACAAGATTTGGAAATCGGGAACCACTGGTTCACAGAGCAGTGAGCTAGCCATGCCTCATCTTGCAGGTACCAGGTCTGCTCTGCTGCCCAGCCCCTCAACTCTGCCAGGCTGGAAAGCACGATATTGTGGAGCACGGAGAACCAGGTTAGATGTGTGGGAAACTGGAGATAGGACAGTTGAGTCCTGGTTTGGGGTGGGCAAGAGGGCATGGGAAGGCTGAGTGTGATGGTGTGGCTCTCTATTAAGGTCTTGGTAGGTCGCTTCAGTGGCAAGGAGGTTCAGCCCATGCTGACTGAGTGACATCTGCAAATCCCACTTTACCCACAGTGCTTAGGCAGGACAATATTAATAGCCCCACAGCTTTGCATGTACAGAATTTCAAGTGCTTCCAGACCCTTTCCAGACCTAATGTATTTACTGAAATTGGTTGTCTTCTACTAGCACATAAAGAAGAAGGGGAAGTAAAAAGGACTAATGGATGTCCATTAACCTTTTGGTACTAGATTTCCCGATACTAGCTACTAATGCAAAATCCATTAGAGGTAAATGTCTGGGAACCATGGTGCGTAAATGGTATAATGCAGTGAATAAGTCTGTAAAAATCTGAAGCGGGCATGGCAGGGACAGAGATCCATGCAAAGGTGGTTGCAAGTGCAAGATGATTAAAGCAAACTCTCCTATTGCTTTGGGCAGAGAAACCCTGCAGAAACCTGCCTGGAGAGGTGAAGATTTGGAAACTGAGCTTTGCAGCTGCCCCTTTTTGCAGAAATTTGTTGCTCACCCCAAGGGCAGAGCTTTGAAGTGCCTCCATAAACCTCTTCCGTTGTCACACGGCACTTTTCCCTGTGTCTGTCTCTTCCTTCGCTTGCCTGCCTATGCAAGCATTGCCCAGCGTGCTGGTGGAGGTTGTCCTAAGGGAGATGAAATGGCTTTGCCTGCTCCAACGCAGCCATTCACCATGGATGCCTGGCTGATGGGCAGTGCAACACCACTCCGTGTGGACATGAGCTCCTTCCCAAGTTCTCAGCTGGCCTAGGCAACCACAAAACGATGATTTCCATCCTCTGGCTGCCTGAGCTCTGGCCTCTCATGGGAAAAGTAACCCCTCATTGCTTGCAGAAACACCACAAGAAGCTGTTCCCTAAGGAAACACAGGCAGCCTTCTGTGAGGGATATCTCCAGCAATAGCTACTCGAAGAAATCAACAGTTCAATCCTCCAAGCAGATACAAAATGATTTTTATTTTTATTTTTATTTTAAGATCATCTTTTTGAAGATGAAAGAAATACCAGGAGCAGCTTGGGCATGGTGTGAAGCAGGAGTTGAAGAAGTGGGGGAGTGACCATGGCGTTGAAGACACAAAACAGCTTCCAATACCTTGTGTGAAGAATTCTTCACTTGCTGGGTGTTCTGCTTCAAAATTGTAACATTTAAGAGCTTTTCTTTCAGAGATACGGAGAGAAAGCGGAAAGAATGGGACCGGGAGAAGTGAACATTATAATTTAATACACAAAGACAGTTTCAGCGGTTACCTTAATGTGCACTAATTAGGTGTGGGAATACGCAACACATCCCAAGGGCTGGTTATAGCCTCTCTCCTGGCTGCACTCAGGCTGCCACGATCAAATATTTTTAAATGTACAAAGCTTTATCACCTGTAGGGCACAGAAGGAAATTGTGATTTAGCCTCCTTGGCAGTCACAGCTAACAGCCATCTCCCTAAAACAGAAGCAACCACAGTCCAGTTTCATTTGCCATCTGGAGTCAGCCAGAACCCACCAGTGCCAATCTGGGACTTCCTATGGCTGCCAGGACAGGAGCTTGGACCTGGACAAAAATTGTCTCTCTCTGGGTGCTGGAGCTCCCAGGTTTTTTTCACCTCCCAGGTCTCCATGAAACCTCTTCAGGTCTGTGGTTGTCATCTCTGTCCTTCCCTCCAGTCAACTGTGAAGTCCTTAGGCAGCTTGCACCTCGACTGGGATCAGAATGAGATTCTTTACAACACCTTTGCAACCTCCTGGCCTCAGAGCTTTCTTTAGGGTGCCAAACAGCATAGCACCTGGGGTGAGCATGAGCTAAGTGGAGTTGTCTTCCACCTACTGCCCTCTTCTGTTATCTTGAGCATTGACTGCTTAAACACGGAGGCAGTTCTCCTGTCTTCACCAGGGTGTACGTTTTTGTCTTTACAGGATTACAGCATGCAAACGGCAGGGAGAAGGTGAGTGAGGACTTAGCACCTGTGTGTGTTTGTGAAGACTTTTCTCTCCTTTTCTGCTCATGCTCTATCGTTTCTTTGTTCATGCCCATAGTCCAAGTGCTGTCTCCAATTTAACAGATCACTATGGTGCCATCCAGAGACTGATCCAGAGCCATCCAGAGACTGATCCCGCTGCCTGGCCTGCAGCGGGAACTGTGGTTCCTTCTGACTTGTGGATCTTACAGAATTTGCCCTTTAAATGGTGTGCACCACAACCAGGACATCTTAACACAGGAGCTGCTGCATCCAATCGCATATTCCTTTGTGCCTGAATTTGGGGGCTTCTATTTCAAAGCCCTGAGCTCCGTTTTACATTCACAGTCTTTCAAGTCCAAATCCAGCTCAAAGTACCCGACTGCAGGTGCTCAAAACCAAGTGAAAATGTATGGCTAGCTCCAAACCTGGTCCCTGCTGATAGCTGTCTACAGCTGAGCTCGCTGTGCCTGTCCCTTCTGCACCCAGATACTGTCAGAACCTACCTGCTTCCCTGCACACAAATGAAGCTTCATGCTGAAACACACGGACCTTGTAAGGAGGAAATAAAAGTAAGGTTATGGGATTTTCCTTGGGTTTGAAAAATGCAGGTGGAACGCAACACAAACAAATCAAATCCTGGCCCTTTTTCTCCCCCCACTTTCTCTGCCTGTAGATGAGAGCATCCTCAGTGTCCACAGAGACTGGTAAAAGCTTGCCTTGCTGGTGGGACCAGTTGTGTGCTACACTAGCCCAGGGTGCAGTGTAGACTAAGTGCCTCCACCCAGCTCCTCGGGCAAGTCTGGTGTCCTGTGATGTGTGACAGAGCAAGTATGCAGCTCACAAGATCTAAGCTAGCGGGGGACACCTCACTTCTGAGCCACAGACATTTGCTGCTGCACAGACTGCAGGAACTTCAATTTGGTGTAAGCAGTTTCTCCATCTCATTTTTAAGTCAAGGTTGATTTCATCAAGGAGTTTTTCTAAAACCAGAAGCCAATAGTTCATGCAAACCCTTGAAAGAGTCCACAAAAAGATATCACTGGGAAAAAAACCAAATGCTTATTCCAGGCTGTTCGTGGATGTTTTTACCACACATTGTTCAACAGGTACACAGCAAGCAAAGAACCAGAGACCAGAAAACTTGTTCCGTGAGTGGAGTGAGCTGAAGAGTACATCTGCCTCCAATTTTTCAGTTAAACAAAACTGTGAAATTTAATTTAATAAAAACCTTCTGCCTACAACCACAAATAAAATCTTTCAAGCTTGGCTGAGTTTAAAACCAGAACCTGGCACCTCTTCAGAAGCACGTTAGAGGGATTAGGGTAGAAAAATCTTCCCATTTTGACACATGCAGCTGCTGGGACTCAATTGCTGAGAGCAGGAATAAAACATCGCATTGGGCCCAGGCTCCAGAAGCAAAGCAGATGGAGGTCATGGGCAATATTTACGTTAACAGCAATGTTGTTTGTGTGGGGGCTTAAAAACTATGCACGCCTCTACGAGTAGCTGTTTTGAATCCAGGTTACATCAGCCATGACTTTATAGGGGTTCAGCCCGGCTCCTTTGCCCTCTCCCCATGCAATCATCCCTTGCTCTTACAGAACAAGCCTAGGGGACACAGCAGGGCAGAGCATATGGGCATTACATTGCTGCACAGCGTAAAATAAATACAGGGGAAGAAAAAGATCCAGCACTGCAGACTTATTGAATTAAACATTATTGTGGCTAATGCAATCAATACGGCATTGATTGCTTTATCCATATTAATATTTAATTCAATTAAAAGGTTCCCAATGTTTTTTTTAATGTTCTTCCAGATCTTTTATGCTGCAGAAAAAAAAAGTTAAATTTTGCTACAGACCATGAATTCCAGCTAGGCCCAAACTATAAGCGATCTGAGTTTCCCAGCTGTTCAAAGCCGGCCCTTCCAGCAGAGCAGGAGAGGACCATTTCCCTGGTCAGGCTGCCACTAGCACCCAGTACAAATTCCGCAGAGACTGGGACCCCCTCAGAGGAACGTGGAATGTACGGGCAATCGGAAACCCTCACTTTCCAAGGCCTTCATATTACTGAGCCCCAGCTGATCGCTGCCAAAACAGGCAGTCTCACACCTGCTCCCCCCACCAAATACTTTTGACTCCTCTGAGAATTAGCAGATCACTAAAATAGCAGGAAACTAACCCAGCCCCACACTAGCTGCAGAAATAAGCAAATTTTTATCGGTTCGGCAAGCTGGGCAAAACAGTCAGCTTAGCTGTTGTTTTACATCCCATTTTTTATGGATATTTTTAACCCCTTCTCTGTTTAGCTTGTGGAGGTGAGCACTGTGTGTGCTTGCCCAGCACTCATGACACAGCACTGCTCTTCAGCAAGCTCACTGCAACTGAACAGAAATAAGCCCTAAAGTAAACTCAGACCTGAGAAGAGGCTGCTGTGGTTTACAGCTGTGCCCATCAGAGAAGAAACCTCTGCTTCTTAAGCACACTTGGATATCCAGGGCAGATATCGTAAGGCAGCTAATCGTGGCATTGCACGGTTAACTTCTCCCAGCTGTGCCACCAGAGCAAGATATTGCAACCCCTAGCGCATAACAAAACCACGGGTATCAGCCATCCTGTTACCTGTCACTGCCTCAGCATCACCGCTCAGTGAACGACACCAGCTTCTCAAACACGCAGCGGGAGCTGACGGTTCTCTGCTACTTCATCAGACCAGACCTCCTGCCAGGAATTAAATTGAAGCACAGAAAATCCATCTTCTCCATAGGAAGAAAAAAAAAGAAAAAAGTGGGAAACCTTCCTCCCCTTCCCCCACCTGATTACATACAAAATGTTCTTCTGCTTTTAAGGGCAATTTAACACTAGTTAAACTACTGTTAATTTAAATCAAACAAGTCTGAAAAGATAGAACATGCTGCACTGCTATTAAAAAGAGCTGAATCTTCATTTGTTCCATCTGAGACACTACTGCCCATATCCTAGCCAATACTATCTGCCTGTCCAAAGACCTCTTTTTGTAGTTTTTAAGCTGACTTTGTTGGCTTTTGCAACACGGTGCGGTCCGCTTTGATATAAGAGAGAAAGATTCAAACCTTTCCATCAAACTGGTTTTTCTTGCAAATATAGGAAAAAGTCAGGAAAAGGACACGGGGCCAAATTGATCAATACCAATTAATCTGACATCAAATTCATCCCATTTCCAAGAGCAAACAGTGGTGATCCTCCAGCACTGAAGTACGAAATAGCTTAAGGAGGAAAAAATAAAAGCTTTGCTCTCCCATGTTTCACAGACATGTCTCGACAAGATCCCAAGATGCCGCTATCCAAACTCTGCTGGCAGTTCAGCTGATCCACCGGCCAGGCCAGAAAAGACACTCCTGCCCAGCAGCCCTACTGGCACTGCAGCACTGGCAGTTATAAACTAATTCTTTCCCCCCTCCCTCTACCACCCTGACAGTACAGCTAGCCCACGTGAATCAGAAGCAGCACAGAAAGCACAGGCAGGGGGACTAGATGATCCCTACATTTACACGTTTGTGGCTTCTGTACAGACCTCTTTGTCTCGAGCAGAGTATTTGCAAGAGTTTCATTAGCTGCTGGATGACTGCGGCATAAAATAACTGCTCCAGATTAAGTTCAGTCTTACTTAAGACACTGGACCTAGGTAGTGAATACAACCAGCTTCAGTTCCCTGCCTAGAATTGTTTCTCTCATATTGCTCTTGCACCTTCTGTGAGCCTTGCCCAGGCTGATCACAGATAACTTTGTGATGGGCCCCCACACAGCTGCTCAGGTCTAGCCTCAGCTCAGAAGCTTGTGATAGAACAGAAGGGAAGGGCTTAAGTTCAAGCCTAACAAAGGCTGCATAGAAACCAGCTGGGTGAAGCACTTACATCTCTGTCTTCAGAAGAAGAGCACTGTGAGATGACAGATCACACAAGCATCTCCCAGGCATGCCAGTTGTACTTTGAAACCAAAAGCAGCCACCGCTGTTTGGTATTACTTGCTTGCCTGTTTTTTCCCTTAAACATTTGCAGAAATAATGCAACACCCAGCTCTCCTGCTCTGCTCTGATAAGCTCTTTTTACAGGCCACTCGCTTCTACCTCAGAAAAATCACTTTAGAGTATCTCAAATAACAAATGAATCCTCAATGTTCAGCAACAGAGAACAGATTTTATTTTATAGCCAGAGGAATGAAGTCCAGAGAGAACTATTGATATTTTATGGATACGAAAAACTTAAAGAGTTTTGAAAACGAGTGACCAAATAGAGATAGAAACAGCCAAAATTATGAGCTATTCTATGACTATATTCCCTGGGATCGACCCAGGACACCGAGGGAAGGAAGCAACCTCTGTACTCTCAAGTATCTTTCATTTCAATACACACACACACACACACACAAAATGAACTCCCCCAAAATCCACACAAAACAACAAAAAAGTAAAGCAAACCAACAAACCAGCCAGGCTTCATATAGTCTCCCCTAGACCACAAGCCACAGCCATTCAAAAAGGTCACACAATATTTATTAAAAGTATTATCCTTTATTAACTATTAGTAATGTTATACTGATGTCAACAAACAGACATTGCTACTGAAAGTGTTGTCAGGTGTCACAGATGAACTAATTAATGAGGCAAACATAAATTTCGAGGGAAGCTGCCTAAAAACCATTAGCCTGAGACAGACAGCATTTTTGAGGTATAAATACAAGATTAATAAAAACATCAATAACCCAGAATGTAAGTCTGGACTTTTACCTCTTCAAATGCCCCAGTCATCAATGCACATTAAGTATATGCCCTTTGGCAAGAGAACACTCATATAAATTCAAGTAATAGCTGAGGTTCTTCACTAACCTTTAACAGATTTTCTTTGATGAACTCCTCCACTCCCTGCTTCAGACTGCCAAAACGTACAGCATCCAAAACAGGCTGTGGCTGTCAGTACCCCAAGTCTGCTCCCACTGCAGAAAATACCTCTTCTGTTTTTGAGCCTGCCTCCTACTAGCTTCCTTTGATGCACTTTTGTTCTTGAACGAGAAGAGACAGTGAGAAATCATCCCTACACACCCTTTACCACATAACTCATGATTTTAAAACCTCGCTTTCATTAGCCAAAATTCCATCCAATGAATCAAGGGACTTGATTTATCCTTACTACAAGGTTGTTTTTTTTTTTTTTAAGACATGTTTTATCAAGTGCTATCCCTCTGCTTTTAATGCTTAGCAGGAGTGAATTAAGCAGGATCTCTGTCACTGACCTCTAGCTTTTGTGTGCGTACCGATTGCTTCAGTAGTGTTTGACACCTGCTGCAATTCTGGCATCAGTCTACTTAACGCAGCTCTGTGAGGCTCTAAGTCTCTGTAAGTTGATCAGGCTCAAGCTCCAGATTCCTGAAGAGAGCTGAAGGGCATGGGCCAGAGTTAATCTTGAGAACACTTCAAGGAGAAGGGCAAGGATCGGTTCTCAGTATGATACGAAAGGATTCTTAATGAGATTTGATAGTAACTCCGCTTGAAAGTGACTTGATTCAAAGGAACAAGATCTTAGAAGTTCAGTGTGGCTTAAAAATAAACAAATAAATAAATTGAAGGCAATTTTCTAAGAGTCTTTTTTTAGCTGCCCAGGAACAATGGCTCTTAAAACCTCTGTAAATCTGCTGCCTCTACTTCAGGACATAGAACAGTACTGCTGATGGGCCAAATTTCTCCCTGGTACATAGCAGAAAAGCTCCGCTTCAGAATTTTGCAGGGATTCACTGCTACTTTTGCAAAGAATAGCACATTAGGTATATTGATGTGCTATGAAACACCAAGTTAAAATATGCTACAATTGTTAAAATAAATGACCAATTCCACGCCGTATCGACTCAGTACCTTATTTGCTGGCAGTGTTTATCTCCACAAAAACCCCAAACACATTCATCCCATGGGTTGTTTCATTTATTAACGAACCTTGCATTTTTGCACGCTCACACAGACGTGCAAGTACTTGAGAACTGCATTTAGTGAAGAGCAATGATTCAGTCTAGCTAAAGTGACAGATCAAGATACTCCAACTACTGAAGTCTAGGAGACGCTGTTAAAAACTGTACCTGTTATACATGAAGTGCAGAGTTCTATAGAGCGTGCTGAAAACTGGCATAGGCTCTCCAATAGCAATGGTTGCAGAAAACAACTGTCTCTTACACTGAAGGGCTGCTCTTGCAGGTGGACATGCTATCTTTGCAGCAAAGTGCTTACATTTCCATTTCCCTGTTGAGATACATATGGACGATGTACTTTGCTCTGCAGCTAAGCTCACACAATAAGATACTCCAAACTTACTGGCACCAGAAGTTTTACTATTACAAGCAATACAAAAGCAAACACAAGAGACTTTGCTTAATCCCACAACCATCATTCTCATTGCATATTACAATATTCAAACTAAGGCAACACACAAGATAAAAGACATTACATAAGAGCACAGCAAGGAAGTAAGATTCTGACAGTAACTTATGATCAATTATGAGAAAAGAATTTAAAGTTTATTGTAACAAATATGAAAGAATCAAATATTGCTCCAATGTAGCCAGCTAGGTTTAAGAACAATTGTGCAAAGTGAGGCATAATTCTTTTGCAATCATTAATTATTTTTTTCATTAAAGTAACCATGACAGCAACCATCCATACTTACAGAAATATTTTTGATTATAATAATTTAATAAGGATCTTGACACTTAAAAACCTTCAGAAAACAGAATCAGAGTCAAGTTATACATTTACAAGCATGAAAAAGGACAGAAGTGAATAAAGCATTACTTTTGCTACAAATAAGGAATTTTAGACCAAGATTTTTAAAGATAGTGTTTTCAAAATTGTCTGCTTTCAAATTAATTCAGGCCATTAGTTCTACTCTAATTTCTACAAGGCTTATCCCATGCCAAGAATTTCCTGTGAAATTCAGTTGTAAGAAGTTATTAGAAACATCACATGTCATCTGACAGAAGAGATGTCTATACAGGCAAATGACTGTGTTAAAATGCATAGAATCCTTTTTTTTTGTAAAAATAAAAATTCTGGCCTGGCTGGGAAATATTGACACATGCAGTACATCCTTGTCAATGGATATAAATCAGAAAAGAAATGGGGTCATGTTCTATCACCTAGGAAGGGCTGGTTTAAATCAAGAATGCAAATGGTTTCATTTTGCAAAATCTTAGTCACAAAATGTCAGTAATTATTACACTTAAGTTAAAGGCAAAAATGAAGCATACTAAATAACCCAAGGCACAGTTTTCAATGCAGTATATTGCATATATCCTCCATTGTAAGTTCATTTATTCCAGCCTATTAGTGATCTTAGTAACTCATTTAGATGGTCAAAACTCTCCTATATTCATATAGAATTCCTAAGTGCAAAGCATAAATCATAGCTTCAGGCCAGTGTTTACCAGATTCACCACATTTTAAAATCTTGCTCATGAGACACCAATATTCATTTTACAGGCAGGAGCTGAAATGACATCACGCAGTCGATAAGCCAGCTAGAGGGGGCCATCCAGACTTTGCCCTGGCGAATTTTCTCTGGCTTGAATTTAGAAGACACATCATAGATTACATACTGAGTGCAAAATCTCTGGTCAGAAGTAGATTCTGCATGGTAAGCCACTGTGTTGATTGTCTGCGTCACATCACTGTCTGGTTTTGGCTGCCTAACCAGAATTTGTCCTCCAGCTGTTTTGACCAACTCCACAAGATCAGTCTTCTGGTGACGCTTGAAAGATCCCAAAAAATAGAAGTAGCATCCATCAAACAACTTCGGCAGCTAAGTGGAATTAAAAAAAAAAAAAAAAAAAAAAAAATAATAATAAAAAGAAT
>JAAGAY010002211.1:69737-86147 GCA_011801015.1 Ardeotis arabs
GGACATTCTGCTACCAATCGGCTCGGCCTTGGCCAGCAGCAGGTCCGCCCTAGGCCCGGCTGAGTCCACTAAACAAAGGGGAGCGACTTCTAGCAGTTTCCTACAGAAGCTTCCACCTTAGGCCCCCCCTCACTAAACAAAACCACAACAAACAGTAACATATAAGGTCCCCAGTATAAGTATGCAATCAAGAAAAGCTTGCTTACATGGTAAATTCTTGCTTATGTTTAAATATTTTCCAGTACACCAGAGTTGAGCTATGAGCTAGAAATATTTACAGCTACTGTTACAATACATTTAATGAACTTTTCCAGTGTAATCCAGAAAGTAACCAGAAATTAATCCAGTTAAATATAAAAGTAGACCTATACAGAAACAAGTAGCAATAAAAACATTTTTCTTTCAACTTGGTTCTAAGCTGAGCACAGAAGGCCAAAGCAGCATCATTTCCTGTCCCACAGAGCTTCTTCCATGAATGTAATACAGCATCCCCTCTGACAAGGTTACGGCAACATACCCACTAATAGAGAAAAATGACAGCTTTATGGGTGTCCGCAGTTCTTTCCATCACCTTGCACGTAATCAAATTTCTGTACAAGACCACATTAAAATTTTACATCTACTGCACCTGCACAGGTGGCAAAGGGCAAAAAAGCATGAACCAAAGGTCATTAAGATAATCTGTCTCAAGCAATAAAACCCACCAGCTGTTCTCTGTTGAGCCGGCCTCTTTGCGGGCCACCTTGGATTTCATACTTCTCTTCCTGCTCTCGAGCTGCGGTTTGTAGACAGGCTTGGACCCCTACAGAAACCACAATAAGGAAGGCAAAGATTATAGATCTCATGTTTTAACAGAGGCTTGCATGTCATTTTAGGGACCAAAGAGTTGCACTAAAACAAAAGGATTACCCACAATGCAAAAACATAGCATCAAAGTTTGTCTCCTTTAGCAGTTTGCTTTTGAACTTGAAAAAATTTACAACAGTGCTTGAAGAGGCAAGTTAGATGGAGAGAAGTAATATCACACTAGTGCTGTAAACACTAGGAATTATTAGCTTTTCCTCTTACCCACTAAAGGTCAACCACTTAATGTCAGATGTCAAATTGCTGATCATTTGGAAGCTTAAAGCCAGCATGTAGAACCAACTCTGCAGTTAGGAAATGGAAGCAATTGCCTGATAAAGAGCAATTACGAAGCGAGCACAAAGCTGTTTCCAAACAGCTATGTCCTCAAATAACAAATCAGATGGGATTTCAAGGTCTCCAGGATCAGCACAAACTGGAGATTTATGCTAGGGTTTAACAGTGGCATTCATTTTTGTTACCACTGCTGCATAATGAGATTGTCTGTTAGAGTCAATGTGGTTTTACCTTGTTTTAAGGCTAGCTGGTTTTTTCCAATGCAGAATGCGCTGACGCTAATGTATCGCTAACATCAGTTAAACGTACTACCTGACCTCACTTTGGAAAGAGAAATTGCTGTGGTCACCCATTCAAGGATGGAACATTTTGCCTGCACATACATTGCACTCATTAATAAAAATTACCCAAGAAAGTAAGATTGCAAAGCTGATTTTGAAAACTGTTCCATGAGGATTCAAAATGTTGTCAAGGTTGTAACTTTTAAAGTAGTACCTCACTCCTGCCACAGTGTTTCTTATTCAGGCAACTGTTTTCTACTGTGCAAATATGAAACCCATAATATTAAAAAAAAAAATACAAACTGAACAAAATCAGAAGTAAAATGTGGAAATTTGATCCTAAAAAGGAAGAAAGCCAAAGATTATGAAGAGAAGTATCACTGACAAAGGTAGTTGGATACCACGGCAATAAGTATCCAACGGATAGGAATATCTAATCGACAAAGATCTTGAAAGCCAACTGTTTGTAATTTACCATGCAAATTCACCAAATGCAATGGGAATTCATATTTTAGTTACTAGAAGTCTTCCAATGTACTTACCTCAAAAAAGATAAACCTATACAGAAAACCACCCTGGCTAAATACTATGACAATATAGATCTC
Source organism: Ardeotis arabs (assembly GCA_011801015.1). Classification (NCBI taxonomy): domain Eukaryota; kingdom Metazoa; phylum Chordata; class Aves; order Otidiformes; family Otididae; genus Ardeotis; species Ardeotis arabs. The sequence continues at coordinate 71,764 of JAAGAY010002211.1, forward strand.
CCTCCACTTAGAAGTATTGGGTTGATTATTTGCATTTGTTCATTCCTTCAAGGAAAATTAACATGAACTTTATAATGTATTTTCTGGAAAAGCAATCTACATATTCACTATTGATAACAGCAATGAATACTGATAACTTATTTTCAAAGTACTCATAACTAAAAAATAAATCTAAAAGTTATCTGAATATTTTTTCCTTTTTTTTCCCCTACCATCACAACTCAACAAGACCTCCTGCCTCAATCTGCCTCTAACTTACACAGCATTCTTTCTTTTCAAGCAAATACAGATGTTAACAGGTGCAATTTACAATAAAGGAAAAGCCATCTCATCCAGTCTTAAGAACAGAACCATCTATTCATTAAGAGCATGTTTTATTTCAATCTACCATCAAAAGCTCAATTTCAAGGACTTTCACTACAGACCTGAGTTTTTCATACGAGTACATCACAAATTGAGCATCCAGTGCCAGCATCAGTAAATTAAGCAAATTTGATACAGACATAATAGAAGACTGAATGAATACAAAAGACTGATATCTTTTTGTACTGCTACTTCCCTGAAAAAAAAAAAAAGTCATGAAAGTGACTAATGTTAGTGGAATGTCTATTTTAGTAGAAAATGCCAAATAGGTTATGCCTGTTCGCATACATATGTCTGTCCATTTTACACTGCCAAATCCTCCAAGGAATCTGTACGCCTCAAAGTTCCTTGTTACACATCATGACAATCCTCTAAGAGAGCAAGAGGAGACTCATCCACGTGTGTCCTATTTTCACTCTGTCTACAAGAACCACAAGATAAACATTTGTTTCCTTGAAAAACTGGAAATATGCAGACAGACCATTTGTCTAGCCAGTGTCTGCATGATCAGCATGCTCATTTGTTTTAACTTTTCTTAAACAGCTAGAATCAGAAAGATCTGTGCCTTAATAGATTTGTGGCACAAAAGCTACATATTCCAGATAGGATAAAAAGTTGCGAATGTAAGTTCTCAGCACCCAGGTGTTTCTCTAACATAAATACATTAAGAGGCAATGCTCTTAGGCCTACAGACTCACACCTTTGAGGAGCAGACTCTGCATGTTTTTTGGTGATGGTAAAATAGTACATTTTCAATTCCTGAACATATTTTTCATGCAAGATGTAGAAGCAGAACTTACTCTGACTCATGGGTCCTGTCATACCTGATAGATAAGAACAAATGCTTTTTGGAAGCATTGTGCTCAGGGACATTTCAAGCAGTCTTGTCTAACACTTCATCTGTGTGCAGGTAGCAAAAGAGGAAAGAAAGTTACTAGAATCCTGAAACTCAGAAGAGGTGGTGCGTCAGGCTTCAACATACTTCATGCAATCTTACCCTGTAATAAGAGTAGCACTTGGAAAGAGAGAAGACACAGACAGTGTAACAGCAAAAGGAAGTCTTTGGGACAAGGAAATGAGGCAAACGGCATGTCACGTGTCATCAGATTCATGGTCTAGCTATATATTTAGAAAACTGATCCAGTTAACTACTGATGACTGAGGAAGGTGCTTACAGCCCTAAGGTGAACAGTCAAAGAATAATGATCCACAGGGTAAGGTTTCCTAAATACACACAGGAAGCTAAAATAATTTAAGTGATAGAGGCCAGTATATTCTTTAACTGCAGAGTCTGTTCAGACTGATTTCTCCAGAGCTGCTCATTTCTCTTCAGCAACTCCTGCATGCTACTAAGAGATGTTATATTAAATGATTCACACATCATAATTAAAAAAAAGAAATCAGAAAAACAAAAAAGTGAAATATCCCCATGTTCTGACAAAAGACAAATGGCTCATGTTCTGTTTCCACCTAATTCCTTATGCACGTGTCTAAACAAAAGGTTCTTATTTGCCCAGCCTCCATTCTTCCCCCCCCTCCCCATACAAAACTTCATGTCAGGTCACTTGCTTCTAGACCACTAATTTTGCACTATAATTTCCAGATGCCATGACTCCAACTGGATATGATAGTTTAAGTGAGGCTGTCAAAGAGAGCATAATCAGTTTTGGTTACGTTACGGTGTAATTTGGAAGCCCCAGGCTTTTATCATTCTTCTAAGAGACAGTATACCTACCACAGGATGACCCTGTGCTGAAGCCTCAATTTCACAGGTTTGAGGGTTTTTTTTATTTTTTTTACAGCTAGGGATTTCATTTTCTGTGAAAACTGAGCGCTGAGTTCACTCAGCAAAGCCCAGGTCATTTTCTTGAGTAGGCATTGTTAATTTTAAAGCTGCTAATATGTATAAGTGGCTGGATAACACGACAGTTCCCTTTTAATAGTCTCTCCATCAGTGTGAGTGCCATCTTGATTAAGAGGATATGTAAAAGGAAATAAAATTCTGTACTGTACTCAAAGGTATATCACACTCCTACTTTTATAGGGAAACTTCCAGAAGCTCTGTTTACCTCAAAGCACTGCTATTTAAGTGAGAGGTAGAGTGCCCCTTGACTTCAAACAAGAGCCGTATTACACTGATTCCTAGAACTCCTGAGATCACAGACTCTCATCCATTTGGCACTGTATTGAAAAGCCACCAGTGAGACCTTGATGCCAAGACACTGGTCAAATGAAGGGACTGAAAAAAAGAACTGCTATTATTCTAATTAAAAAGTGATCAGCACACCATCAACGTTACACCATCTCTCTTCTGAAATCGAGATGGACATCTTAAGTACTTGTGCAAAAAAAAAATTCAGAACAGGACCGACAATCTTGGAAGTCCAAAGATACCTTAAAGAAGCTCTCTGAAAATGGAGGGGAAAGTAACCTTACCTTTGAGAGGACGCCAGTAATTCTAGGAGGGAGAAGAGATCATGGCTACATTATTTACCTTTCCACATTTGCAGTTTGTGCATTCTTTACAGGCAAGCCTGACTAAAAACCTGTTCTGTTACAAAATAAAGTAAATCCACTCAACTTACTCAGGATCTCAGCCAATCCTGATTTATTCCTTGATACTATTGCCAGTAAGAGCTGTGGACCTTCTAGGTTTGAGGTTGATCAAGTTTATTCATTTAACATGTTCTCTTCCCTAAAGAGTGATTATTGCAACTACTATTTAATGGCGCTCTAGTTTAATCACAGTAGTTGGATCAGTTACCTGCAAAAGGGCAAGACTTGTACCAAGGCAAGCAGCATTTTTCCATTTCACGTGGACCAGAGCTGTTTTGCAATGCCTAGGTCAAGTATGCAAGCACTCATTAACAAAGCTTCCCTGACAAACCATACTGGGGACAAGATCTCACGTGCAAAGAGGTCATGCAAAGTTCTTCCCTAGAAATATAGAACATTAAGAAGTTTAAAAGCCTCCTAAATAGCTGATTTCAGACGTGTAATTTGCAGATATAAACAAGATCATTTGCACCAAATTCTAGCAAAAAACAAGCCTGCGTTAAAGTCCTTAGAAAATATTGCAGAAAAAGGTTTTAGCTTAATGCAACCGCATTTTAGCTTGATGCCACCACATTTGGCAAGAATACTGCTCATTTTTTTCCCCTCATTAGCAAGATCAGTAAAGCATCACTACTTATACTGATCCTTATTACTTCACTGAACAGCTGCCCCTGCCTTCTCACCTTCCAGTACGTAAGGAGCAAGCAGGTTAAAAGGATGCCCACTAACGGTATCGTTAATTGACCTTTCATACAACTGTAGCTACTCGTACTGGAAATAAAGAAATCATTATTTGCAAAATTTAAGATCAGAGGCTTACAAAACTTACATGAATACAGATTATTGGTTTATAATGAAACTAACTGCATCAGCAAAAACAATTTAAACAGGATGAAGTACAAAAGGAACTGGTTGCCAAGAACAAGTTGTAATCACCCACAGCTATCCAGGGGTAGCTCTCTGTAACTCAATTAGCCTTTGTGAAATTTTGTTGGATTTGCATTAATAAAGCAAAGGGCAAGGGTTAGTCTCAAAAATCTCTTGGAACAGCTACAAGTAATTTAGAAATACACAACAGCAACAAAGAAGATAAAACACTACACATCCAAGATCTAGTAGAGATTGCAAGTGAAACTTCCTCAGCTCACTCTGCGCAGGGTTTTAAGACTTGCATGCAGATTGAGTAAAGCTTGATGAGATTACTTTCCCAGAAAAGGAGGAAATCTGGACTCAGGGAAAGCCTTAGGGGAATCTGGCACAGCGAGCTTCAACTTGCTTTCATCAACAGCATTACTGATCTCTGCTATAGCACAGAAAGGAATTTTTATTCTCTTATATGCTTATAAAGTAACTTTAGAATTGCCTTTTCCTGGAGTTACAGCAATCTAATTTGGTGATACAACAGCAGTCCATTTTTCCAACACAAGATGCTACAGAGACTAAAACGAATCTGCTTAAGAATAGGAGTTAACAGCTCAATGCAGGTGATATTTATTAAACATGAAGGAGCAGATGCTTAGGAAGTCCTTAAACATCAACTCCCAGAAGCATGTAATATGAAAATTATTACTTCACAAAAAACCCCAAGGGTCCTGTCTTCTTTAAGACACCACCGTTTGCCACTGATGTTTTCTAGACTGATCAAAGTGACTGGAGGAAGCCATTCCTGAGGTGCAGAGGTCAACAAGTTCAGTTCCACTGGAAGCACTCATCCTCTCACTCTGGATCCTGTCACATGCTTTTAAATTAACAAGGCAATGCTCCCCATCCTTTTCCCTACAGTGGGCTTCCTCAATGTAATGCTTTATTCAACCCAAAAGTTAACCAGAACAAAAGGACTCTCTAAATATGAAAAACTGAACATCTAGATGACACAGAACAGAGGCCGTAGTGGAAACATTGTTTCCTCTTCCTCTAGACCTTATTTCAAACCAGCCCACTTCCTCACTCTGCAGAACAAGGCAAACACCATACTGAAGACATCCTCACCCCCATTTTCTCCTCTGCAAACCCCAGCAGCTTCAATTTAAACTTGTGCCGACTTTGAAGCTAAACTGTTTCAGTCCTCCTTTCCAGAAGGTGTAGATGCTGTGGGAGTGCAGAAGTTTAGACCCAGTCAATGTGAAACATTCCCCTCTGCTCTATATCTGTCCTGGTTTTGGCTGGGATGGAGCTAATCTTCTTGTCAGTAGCTGCTGTTTTTTGGATTTAGTATGGGATTTTGTATGTGAGGAATGTTGATAAACACACTGATGTTCTTAGTTGTTACTAAAGAGACCAAGGACAGTCAGGCTTTCCAGGTCTCGCTAATGTGCAGGCCTAGGAAGCTGGGAGGGATACAGACAGAACAGTTGACCCAAACTGGACAAAGAGAGTATTCCAAGCCACAAACCTCATGCTCAGTATACAAGTAGGGGTGGGCCAGGGGGGGCATCTCCTCCTCTCTCTCGCTCCTTTGCTTGCTGCTCAGTTTTATTTCTGTGATCGCTGCTTGGGACAGACTGTATCGATCAGTGGGACGTTGAGTGGTGAAAAACTGCGCATTGTTCGTTTTGTATAGTTTAGTATTCCTATACTTTGTTATTATCGTAATTTTCCTTTGTTATTTTAGTAAACTGTCCTCATCTCAACCCATGAATTTTCCTGTCTTCTCAATTCTCTCGCCCATCCCATTGGGGAGGGGGAAGGTGAGCGAATAACTGTGTGGTGACCAGGGCTAAACCACAACAATATCCCATACAACAACATCCATATGCACGTTAGATATTTCTACCGCCTCCCACAGAGCTGTGAGTCCTTTTGAAGAAGGAGGGAGTTGAAGTAAGTCTCCAACTGCAAAACAAGTGTGAAATTCCAGTGATCAAGAGTTTTGAGCTGTTTTAAGCAGGGAGGACTTTGCTAAGTATCAGCCTGTTATCTAAAAGATGTTTTATGCATGGAAGAGAGACAGTCCAGCCTGGGACATGATCAACTCAAACAGCTTTGCACTTCCCTTGTCTAATAGCCTAAACAAGGATGGGCATACTGCTGCAAGAAATTCAGAAAGATGTTTTCGCCTTGAAATGTCAGTCATGCAATCCCCTAGCTCTTCCAGTCAACTCCCAGTTGTTCCGAGTCCTTACAGGAAAAAGCAGGGGTGTTTTGCATTCTTTTAAACAATCAGAGCTGAATCACTACTGCTGCTCAAGGTAAGCAAAACAAATGAAGGAATACGCAATCAGATGCTTAGAATTCTGCCAGATATTTCGCTGCAAAGACTGACACAAGCTTGTTTCACTGCATATCATTACCAGGATCATTCTTCATTCCCTGCTTTAACAGACAACAATCAGTTTAAGAAAAAACAAGCTGAAAAGCTATTAAAGACTTCTGCTGGTTTTAATTACACTATTCCATGCTCTACAAAAAGCATGGAGGAAATACAGTGATACTTGAATCTCTGTCTCAGCCTACTTGCAGAAGCATAACGATATGCCACTTTGTGCCTTGTTACTGTCCCAGAAATAATGAAGGCAATAAAATAATGAAACCAATGAAAGATATGGCCAAGGGCAAGGAGCACAATGACAACAGTGTTTCAATTGAATTCTGTGCTGCTTTGAAAGTGAATATATTGCTGACAGTGAATTATATATGGAAAATATGGAACTGCAACTGGTAGAGTGAAATTTTTCATCTGTGAAGATTAATATTGCTCAGTGATGACATGTTTTCATCCTAATCTTCTACCTGAAGACAAAAGGGAACCCCCAAACTGAAAATACATATTTAAACCTTGCCTGTCATACTTAGATGCCTTAGATTTAGCTCAAAAGCTGCTGGAAGATTCCACATTAGCTCTCTACTGATACTAATGGGTGCTATATCTGTGTGTACAGGCGCATGTAAATGGAAGCACCGTAGAACTAGACAAGAGGAGGAAATTGCCTTTTATTAGAGAAACACAGCTTGGAAACCTGCTGTAACAGAAGAGTTAACTTAAGAAATACACTCTTAAATACTATTTTTTGCAAGCATGCGGTGTTTTTTTATAAAGTGGTATAATTATGGACACTTTTAAGATTCAGTTGGGGAGGCTGCTGGGCCATCTCGCCTATACTGTGCTTTTGCCAAGAAAGGTTGGACCACATGATCTTCTATGTCCCTTCCAACCTGATATTCTATGATTCTATGATAAGTGTAGGCTATAAATATAACTTCAGAAATAACAGTCAAATGCAGCTTACCTTGTAGAAAAAAAAAAACAAAACCAAAACTTACTTATGGATAGTAAGTTTAATTAAGTGCTACACTGAGCTTTGTTTTTTCAAATATTCCAGTGAAGGTTTTGAACATGAATTTACTCTAAGCAAAAGATTTAGAACACTGAACTATAAGCAACTCTCTCCATTTATTTGCACTGGCTTTGACAGAACCAAGTCAGAATACACACACACTTTTGGAAGTTGATTTGCAAAACTTTAAACAAACTTATCCAAATAGAAGTCAAAAAAGCTATGATAAATAAAGAGAAAGATTAAGGAAAAGAAAAGACCTCTTTTTCCTAGACAAATGTTCCATCAGCAGGAGTCCCATTATTTGTTATAACAATCTTTAACTTGTAATGACTCTGAAGAAGACTAATAACAGACTGGTGAGAACAGATGGAGTGGTGCTCTTAATTACAGGCACTTAGCTGCATCAGACCCCATGAGTTATTACTAACACTTCCCACTAGGGAGGAGAATCACTCGCTTTTAAGTAGTATGTTGCTTACTAAGCTGGGAGCATTAGCAGTCAGGATTGTACTAATCAGTACTAACAACATAAAATAAAACTCAGCTGCAAACAAAAAATATGAAAATATTCCCAGAATAACCTCCACACTATTTTATTTATTTTTCCTTTTCCAGTCACTTCTAAATATAAAAGTTCTTCTGCAAAGATTTAAACTCAAGGTCTCACTAATTAAATCTCTACCACTCAGCTGAAGCTTTCTAGGCATCTGACTAGCAAGAAGATAAAAATGAAATAAAGAAAAACCACCCTAGCACATATAATAGAAGGCATGCAGACCCCCTGAACTGAGTGAAGCCAAGAACCTGCAAAGTGATTCACCACAAACAGATTATTCAGTCTTAGTTAACAGGGTATCATCCCAGAGCACCTGAACACACCCTTTCCAATTACACAATCCAAGCACCGCTTCTAGGCCTTCTGAGTTTCCTGCTGCATCCCTACCTCCAAAGAGGAAACAATCTCCCTTCTGCTGATCAACAAAGTGTCTGGAGGTTATTAAATCCATCTGCTTGCGTAAGCACAAGTGGTATTTCTCCATGTTATCTATTAAAAAAAAAGCTACTCCTATTTGTAAGAATCACAGCACAAACACAACACAATGTTTTCCTTTTGCAAATGTTTATAAAGCCACAAACGGAAGCCACTGCAGGGGCTGCAGAAAACATTTCTGAGGGGACACCAATTCAGCAGAGCCTTTAAAAAAAGCATGGAACAGATCCACTGACCACCTGGAAGCCAAATGAACACTCTGAACAAGAGAGTCCAATGTTCAAAGAGTCTGATGATATACTTTATTTGAAAAAACTAGCATGCCCCTTTTGAAGCTTTAAGCAGTGCCTTCATAAACACTAGTGACTGGAAAATTTTGACCATTAAAGAATCCTTACATTCTAATGTTTAGTCACAGAGTAGAAAACGAGTGAAATTAGTCTGTGAGTTTTCCATGGATAATTAACTCATTTGTAGTGTACTTATTAGCTAAAAGGACTTACCCATAAAGGTCAAGGGGAAAAAGATGGCTTTAGCAACTACCATGAAAGCAGATACTAAGAAATACATTAGAAAGAATGAATAAAAAGGAGAATTGGGGTTTTAAATCCACTGAACAGCTGTACAGCAAAGCGCACACTGTATAAAAACTAATTACAGATTGCATGAAAGATGACAGAAGAACAACTACTTGCATGCTAAGGGGACACTATGCAAGTCTTCTTGGAGGTTACTGTTTTAGTTGAAGAGTACTCCAGCCTGCAGGGCTTGCATGTATACAGAAGTGGGTATCGAAAGTTATGCATATATTTGTATTTGATCTGCCTGACCCCGTGACTGCATAGAGCCTGGCAACTTTCTCAAAGAGAGAACTTTAATAGAAAGTACTAACAGGGGTTATGATCAGTTGACAATGTAACTTTGATTAGAAGTTAGAACTTTTCAACAGATCTCAGCTCATATGTAAGTAGGCAACACCTTACCGTCCTACAGGCCTTAATCACATACTCCAAGCAAGCAAAAGTTTCCCATCAATGGAAGCTGCTTATAAGAAATCAAAAAACGTAACACATTCCTTCCCCCTTCCCAGGATATCGTCTATAATCTTCCAAATCGCTCTTAACCCAGCAATGAACAGATTCACTCTCCTCTGATACGCAGGGTATGACCTACCTGATACATCTAATAATGAAATGCGCACATTTGCCAAGGAAGGAGGAGTTGTGTTTAATTAAATCTCTTGTCATTCAGGAGATTAAAAAACACCCCCCCCACACTTCATATTAAGCTAGTATTGATATTAGGGCAGTTGTTGAAAAAGAAAGTTTCCTCTGAAATCTCATCTACGATTTCTGGTTGAAAAGCCTGAAGAGTCCCACGTATTTAATACTTACATCCAAACTTGAGGACCCAACATCCAGTCAGGACAGCCATCATACATTGGACAGTACTTGGCAGTGGAACATCAGGGATAACAAGGTGAGTTACTAGGAGAAAGATGACATCAGTAGAACTAAAAGCACATAAAAATCAGAACCATGCCTAGCTGAAAAGCAATCAATCACCATTTAAAGAATAAACAGACTATAATAATTTATCAACCACTCTTTCTAGCACAAGTATGTGATTTTTGAGACTAGGACACAAGTAAGTAGAAGCGCTATTAGAAATTTTGTGAGTTTCAACATATACATGGTGTGAAACAGGAAAGTCACGTTTTTATAGTTCTAAGCTAAAACTTAGATCTTCAAAGGAGGCTCTGGTTTATAGGATAGTTTTGGTTTTTTTTTTCCTAATCCTTTTAAAGCTATATTTAACTCTGACAAGAATCTTATGATGGGGTCTCACTGCTTTAATACAAAACTAACAGAACTCAACTCACAGTTCTGGAGTAGTAATCAGGGTGTGAAAGAGGGTAGGGAAAAATTACCTTTGCATTTCTTTCACAAACAGGAGAAGCAGCACTCCAAAGAAAAACTAATGGGAGAGATTAAGACAATGTCGTCTCCCAAAAAAGGGAACACAAAACCCCTCCAAGCCCCATAATGTGATTCCATCACAGAACAACAAAAAAAAAAAACAAACCCACGCACAACAAAATTTGAAGGAAGGTAGCATGTAAGAAGAAATTTGTCAAATTTTAGTCAGTAACATGCTCTTTCTAAAGGCACCACCTGCTTAAGACTCACTTCTGGAAGATAAAATCCTTACATGATGTCTCATATGAGCAGAAACCTTACAATTGGTAAAACAACTGTAAAGAGAAGAGGTCTTTGAGGAGGACTTATGGATTTTAAATAACAGACAATATACTGTCAAACTGTGGCTCCCCTAGAAGTCTCCTGCCTCAGTAACCAAGCAGGCTTTATAGGCGTTTACATGCAACAACACAGCATCGTTCTACTATGGCTATAATTCAGGGATTTCAGAAACTGCACTTACTAGGAACGACAAAAATACCTGTTGCAGTTAGTATCTTAAAGGATAAAGTGCAGAACTGTAGTTACTTGTATTTAGCCAGAGACATTTGAACAAGACTACATACCTCTGCTGTTAAATTCAGTGTACCTTCGAGCCTTCAGAACCGTTGCCAGTTTGTTCAGCAATTTCTGTTGCTCTGAACTGAGACTGCTCCCCAGTACACCAAGAGGTCCATCTCTTGACTGGCTGGTGCTCAGTGTCTGCATGAACAGAAAATTCTACAATAAGCTGAATGTCTGAGAACATAAAGAAACTAAATTGTTTGACAACTCTATTTAATAAGTATTTTGAAAAACAATTCATGGCAAGCTTAGTGGACAGAGTCTATAAATAAATCTCTATTTAACAAACCAGCTCTAGAGGAAAAAAGCTTGACATCAGAGGTACTTCATGTAGCTTATGCAAGGTGCCAAAACAGCTTTTGCATCAGTTTTTTGCATCATACTACTAATACAAAGTAAGATGAGCTGCTTGCTCAAGTTTCGCACTGACAAGGATGTGATATTTCAGCTCCTGGGTCTTCGTAAGCACTCCCAGCCTCCACAGTACAGACACACCTTTGAGACTCAGTTATCCTAAAGCCTCAGGTTTTGGATCAAGTCACCCATATGAGGTGGTAACCACCCACTGGCACACATTCATCCCAAAGAAAAAAGAAATATTTAGCATCCTGTTTGCTGCAGAAGAGATGCATCTTACATTTGCTACAGGTGTGAGGATCGGTCATTGCTGATTTAGCTTCAACAGGGATCTTATTACGTCAATGAGGAGGGATCATAACAGACTGTATATGCTGGAGTAGACTAGGACTGCCTGGATCAGCCAGGTCAGTTTGATCAGGAAGCACAAAGCGTTTCATAATGCAGTAACTTGTTAAGTCTGAATAACCTGATTTTGGTCACAAGTCCAGAGAAGTCTTTGGCAAAAAGAGGGGAAAAACAAAAACCCCCCAAACAATCTTCTAAAAATGGTTTTCAGCTTCTGAGCCAATATCTTCATTATTGGACAAAGGATGATAATGGAACAGCCTTTTAAATGCATAGAAAAAGCACCTGGAGCAAGGACTACTGCTGCTTTCAGCCAGTTTGGCAAGAACAAATGTAAATATGCAGAACAACAACAGCAGCAGCAAAGTTCAATCAACAATACTTCAGCAATAACGCATTGTTCATTCTCATATAATAAAGCCACATTACAAGAAACATCCTTTTTTTTTCCCCAGATAAAGCTACAATAACACAGAATATCATAGCTTGTAAGTGTCCTACATACATTCTAGAAATACTGTCCAAGTTAGTTTCCCAATCTATTTTAAATGTCCCCATAAAGGCAGGTGACATACTGTGCTAAGGTCCAAGCCTTCAATACTTGCAGGATGAACTTATGCTTTTTTAAAAAAGCAAAACAAAACAAAGTCCTATTCACACTTACCTGAGATGGTTGGTTAAGTGAAAATGATTCATTCTTCACTGGTAACATTAGCACAGACTTCATCTTTTCACTTTCCACATAGTCCACAGGCCGCAGACCAAATATATTACTGGCAAAGCAAGCACAGATGGGTTTAAGTAAATAAAATGTGACTTGATTCTTAACTAACTGTGCACATTAGCTAGGTAGCTTTCCCTCCCATTTTCTTATTAATATATAATTTCAGCTAAAAACCACAAAGCTTCAAGTAAGAATTGCATCCAAGACAGATGGATACTGAATTACAAGCTGCTGCATTCACAGCTGAGGAGTAAGGGATGTTCAGAGCAATATGTTCAGTTAAATAAACCACAGTCCTTGTTATACTGTTTCAACACGCACTTCGATATCATTCAAAAGACCCAGAAATTTCAGCTGTAATCTTTAGTTGCAGTTATATAACCAAGAAATGTATTTTTGGCTCACTCGTTTACCATAGAAGACATGTTAGAAGATTCTAAATACTGTGTTAAAGGCTGGAGCTTGATGTGGTTATGTTTTTATGGGAAAAGCTATCTGCTTCCTATTTGGGAACCGTGACTGCCTCGCGTTTCCAAAATTTAAGTATGCATCTCATTTTCCCCTCAGTGTGCTGTTCCACAGAACACATTATAGCCAATTCATTCAAATTTGCATTCTTCTGCCAATTTTGTTGAACACTATTCATCCTACGTGGCACCTCGCAGTTATTAGACATGCTTCGAGGCCTGTTTCCTCCCCCATTCTTTTAGCGTTACTCAGACAGATGTGATTTGCTACAAACACAACATCCAGCACAGCTATGGCTTCTATCTCTTCTTCAGCCAATTTTGGAGCTGCAGGACTGTAGTGAGTGGAGGAAAGCTTGAAACTGCAGAACAGGTATAATTGCCATTAACAAAAATGATCCTCTGCCAGCACTCTTGGGAAATATTCTGCTTGCTTTGCCGTTTGCAAGAATAACAGCTATTCCAGCTGATCCTCTTCTCATCTCACGTAGCTCTGGCTCTCAAAAGGCAAAATAAGAGCTCGTTATGAAGGGGAAGCTTGTCACCAAGAACAAAGCCCTGACTCAGTAGCTGAAATCCGGCAAGCTTAGTCATCAAACAACAAAACATTTAAAGAGGTCAAAAAAACACTGTATCTTTGAAGCACTGTCTCTTAGTTAGCCATGTTTCTGTGCAGAGTAGGAATCCAGGAAGCTTTATAGGGAATTCCACATAAGGCCATAACCCAATCCAACCCAAAGGGAAGCTCAATTCATTAAGTCTTCACTCTCACTTAACTGGGAGGGGGCTTTGGGCAGTGCAAAGCTGAAAAATGCATCTGACCTTAGCACCTTTCTACGCTCCTGAGAACCGCTCACTAACATAGCCTCTTGGGAAAACAGCAATCCACAAAAATCCCACACAGAAGAGTCTGACATGGTATTTCACAGTTGCTAATTTTACAATATTACCAACCTCAAGCTCTTCTGTGTTACTAATGAGCAAAGAGCTAGCATAATACAAATTCTGCAGACTAAAAGATAATTGGTTAAATCTCAGCCCAGTCCTGGGAGTTGCAGGCCATTAAATATTGTCCTGCTGTTCCTGCTTTGTCATGCATCATCAGGGTAGCTCTTGCCCTTTCTTTATATAAGGGCCATATTCGACTCCCAACTGCTGCAGGACAGTTCCTTTGAACAATGCATCCAGAGATTGGGAGGGGGAAAATAAAAAAAAAAAAAAAAAAAAAAAAGCACATACACTACAATCACCTTTAGACTAGATGGCTGACCTTTTACTGTGAACTAAGCAGGGGGAGGAAATCACTGTAAGTCAGTAGCAGAGGTTTGGGAGTGTCCCCCCGCCCAAGTCACAGTAAGATCCTTGACTGCTGGAAAAAAAAACCTCATGAATGTTTACTATAGATAAACATGTACCACAGTAAATATAGAACATTTTTTCCCAATTAAACTGTACAAATAAGAGCTCCAGCTACCCCCTCTGTATTCACTTTAAATTATTTTCTCAATTTTTAATATCATTTCAATCGCTTCTTACCAGTGTATTGCAAAAGGCTATCCTGTCATTACGCAGCATTGAAGAATTAATGGCTATTCATAGGATATTAAGGTAGCACAGTGTTGTGGTTTTGTTTAGTGAGGGGGGGCCTAAGGTGGAAGCTTCTGTAGGAAACTGCTAGAAGTTGCTCCCCTTTGTTTAGTGGACTCGGCCAGGCCTAGGGCGGACCTGCTGCTGGCCAAGGCCGAGCCGATTGGTAGC
>JAAGAY010002211.1:86537-136158 GCA_011801015.1 Ardeotis arabs
TTGTTCTCTGTCTCATTATCCTGCTAGTTTTAGTAGCAATAGTAATTTAGTAATAAATGAATAGTTTTCCCAAGTCGAGTCTGTTTTTGCCGGTGACGGTAACTTTAAGGATATCTCCCTGTCCTTATCTCAAACCTCGAGCTGTTTTTCTTCTGTTATCTCCCCCTGTTCTCTCGGAGGGTGGGGGGAGTGAGAGAGAGACTGCGTAGTCTGGTCCCGATCCAGGCTGAACTACGACACACAGTTAAAGTAAAATGTGACAAATTGGGAGCTCAGGTCTGAAAAAAAGGAACACCAGCTCAGCCCAAACCATGGGTTTAAGAGTTTTGAATATTTGCGACAAAGCAGCTTGTTGAGCTAAAGGAAAATGAGAAAAAGTAGTTGAAACAAGAGAAAAGAGGGTTTACAAAATGAAAACTACGACAAGGAACACATCCAGACAACAGATTCAGAGTATGGTATTGTTTCAATTTACAAAGAAAAAGGATGAAAATCAGATTTGTTCTTTTTAGCTAGGCACCCCCTAACCACCCAAAAAGCAAATAGTCATGATCAGAAAGAGACTTTGCCCAGTCTCTGTTGGGCTGGTACAGTTATCAATGCAGTTAATTGAGGAATCGGTTTTAATCTATTAGGAACATGTATTATTTTTAACCCTACAATCAGGACCAAGGACTAGATCTATGCAGCCACAAGAACACCAGTAAGGCACAGGAATGGGAAACAGAAGCTTTTGACAAAAACGTGTGCTCAGATCTGTCTTTATTCAACCAAGCTGAACAAGAGAAATCATCCACCTTGTTCAGACTAAAAAATGAATTTTGATCCAGTTTGCAAAACAAAACAAAAAAAAAACATTTTTAGAAATATCACTATGTTTGGGTGCTCCTACTATAGGTCTGGATTTGTTGAGAATGGGTCCAGTCTAAGTAACTGCTTAACAGGACAAGTTCCACACTCAGAGGGAACACAGACACAATTGCTTCTGCAACAGAGAAATAACTGTCTCTGGTGCTTAAGCTGGGATACAAGAGCTCTAAGGCGGGCTTCTTTCTACCAGAGGCAAGGAGGCTTTTTGCAAGTGATTTAAGCATTCGAGAGTCAGATGTATCCTTTGATGCAAACAGTCTCCTATTAGTCAGTCATCAAGGTATTGAATAGTCAGTAGAGGGCTATTACAGCTGGAACAAATTCCAATCAAAGAGCAGGATGTCTGCGCTGAGAACAAAGAGGAGCCCAATGAAGAGCAACTCAATGTAATCTGCTAAGTATGACTTCACACGAAATGACAGATGATATCTCAAGGACTGACAGATCAAAGAACTTCTTATGAAAATGGGATTCAGTTTATGGTGCAACATTGCTGAAGTCTTGGGTATGAAGACAACAGAGGTTACTGCAGTAGTCAAAAAGAAACTTAACAGTTACCTTCTAAACGTTTTGTTAAGCTTTCACAAAAGAAGCGACCAGAGGAGAGAAGATAAACAGGGAGACATCCCTGTCAATTCTTTAGTAGCCCCAAACTTGCACAGCTTCCAATACAAGCAAACAATGACTATATAATACTTCGCAATAAGGAGTTTTAAGCTGCTCCATTTTGATACCAGAAATTATTTACTGTTCCACAGCTGAGCATAAACTAAGTTCTACCCCAGCCCCACAAAAGATTGTTCAGTATTGAATGGAAGTCCTGCAACCAGGTCCCACTGCAGTACTGGAACTACTAATTCCAATGTGAAAATCTTACCAGTTTGGGGCTCTTCAGTCAGCACCCGTATTTTGAGAGTACGATAGGTAGAAATCTTTTTTGAACCTGACAGAACGATGAAAATTTCATTTGTGTAGCCAGAAAGACCGTCTTACATATCCAAATAAGGGCCAGGGTTTTAATTAACCTGCTGTCAGCAGGAAGGTAAGCATACTGTCTTGGACTTAGACAGTGAAGTCTTGCACTGCCTTGACTTAGAAAAAGCAGACCAAATAAGTCGGTATCATGGGTCCAATGCCTCCTGGAATTAACTGCAGGTTATGACAGTTTTTGTCCCTGTGCCATTCAAAATTGAGGACTGTGCGCTCTCCCACAGGCTCATTCAGAATCAGACTCACAACTACTCAAAGACAGAAAAATAGGGCAACACAACAATTTTTACTAATGCTGAACTTATTGTGCATGAAGAATTGGCAAGATAGCCCATTTGAGGGAAAGCATTTAGGAAGTACTGTGAAATTGCAAATGCACAGATCTAATTTTTCAAATCACTTGGCTTGCTGTGAAGGAAGGAAAAAAGACAGAATGCAAGAGCGTGAGCACATGAAAAAGCTATAAAAATATAAATTAGCTATGTGTAGGAGATTAACTTAAAAAAATTAACTAGACCAGCAGGACAATTAATAGGTCCACTGGTCCATATAATATTTTTCATTTGTAGTTTATATCTTTCCCAGTCAGTGAAAACTTCAAATGGCAAATGAAGTGCCACAACTATTAAACCTTACAGATTTTAAAAAAAAAGTTTTTACCAAGGAATACTGAAATTTCAGGATTCCTTTCTGGCAGAAGAGGTAGTTCTCATCTGTGTTCGCTTAGTCCAAAAGACATGTACCTGCTTTATATTATATACAGTTACTTCTTAATGCACTATGTATTGACATGCAAGGAGAAAAAACTAGCCTGAAAGACTCTTGGAATGAGATGTACTTGACGGGTCTGTGAGCTTGATGACCTGAATCTGAAATGGGAAAGCCTCAGCTCTCTGATGGCTAGGGTTATGCTAATTTCTGTGCGCCTCACAAACTGAGCTCCCTTAGAATGTGGCTGTATTTGCTCCCAGGTATATTTTGCATCCCTCTACAGACCAGTGGATCTTACCTGCCTTTGGGGCTGATGTCAATAAATGCTGCACATCCTTAAAAAAAATACTTTATCTTGCACAATTGAGTATCATACTAAATTTCAAAACTACTGCTCTAAGCAGGCTATTCAACACAAACTGTTTTTATTCCAGAAGATTAACTTTCCAACACACAAGGGACATTAAGACACAAAACTTGAGTTAATTCTATGGTCAAAACAGCAGCAAGACATCAGTCACTTTTGTGAGGTTTCACGCTATGTATTTCATAGTGTCCCAAGTAACATTTGAATACATTCATCATGTTCACATTTTACTTAGCTTAGCTACAGGAAAAGAATTTAAGCAACCACTTTAATTTAAGTAATCAAACTTCCCTCCCCGTGAGGTTATGAAGAATCACTTTAATATGCTAGCATAAAAAAAGTCCTTGTCCTGTGCTGAAAGTTATTTCACTGAGAGCCTGAAGAGCCCACAAAAGGACTAGAAAGAGTTTCATACACCAAAAAAAAAACAAAACAAAACAAATTAAAATTAGACCAATTTATCAGTTTGGCCAAATTGGTTTGGTACAGTCTTAGCTCACACACTGCATACCGCTAAAGTTAAGGCACTCCTCACGTATACCCCTAAAGAAGGTTAAACCTTTGAGAAGAGATGCAAGTTCTACTCATGACTGCTCAAGTTCTACTTTAAAGATCCTAAAGTAATAATGCAAAGGTGAGTAGATCCTGCATCAAGTACAAAGAGGCCAATTATATCTAGTCATACTGAGAAGAACTAATTGCACCATCTTAAGTGATCACCCTGTTCTCACCTCCTGTTTTTAAAACTTGGTCTGCAAGTCTCTGGGATCTAGGAAAAAAGTCACTGAAGAAAACCAAGCTTCTTCTCAGATGTAACTTCATTATAAGGGTACCTGCATCCACTAGAAAAAAATATTTACACCTTCTGCATTAAAGAAGTTTTAAATCCACTTACCTAGACAAATCCAACCACTGCTTAATTAGGACAACTACCAGAGGCAAAAAAAAAGCCCCTGTAAAGTTGTGGTCCAGGGAAAGATCATGGCACAATTCATTGCTGGAAACTAGCAGGGCACAGGAAAGAAGGGAGACACAGGACATTTGCAGAAGTCTCAGACATACTGTTCTTGTTTCTATTTTTTTCTTGGTAGTGTTTGGAAGAGGTCAGTAAAGTCTTACTACTCAAGCCTGAACACTTCGCTTGTATATCCCCTTCTCCGTATCTCTAATGCTCTCCATAAAAACAGGGGAAAAAAAACCCCAGCACAATCCATTTCCATCATCAATGTATTAGTAACATGCACAGGAGCGTTGCAGCCAGAAATAGAGAGCCTACAGAAGATTTGGAAGCCTCAGTTTTTTCAAGAGGGGACATACAGGACTGGATTTTTGCCAAAGCACCTGTTGTTCCTTTTGCCAGACAAATGAAACAAAGATTAAAGGTGGCTAAATTTGTTCACAACACAATTTTAAAGAAAAAAAAAAAGTATAGATTTTTATTAACACCACACACTAGACATTCCAGGTACCCTGGAGATAAAGTCAAGAACAGTGCATACTTAGAAGTGGGTTAGAAGTAATTTTTGATACTCAGAGGCACTGCAAGAGGGAGGTAGCTGCAGAGTTGTGACATATCCCATGTCACATAGCGTTAATATACAACCCAACATTACTTGTATTCAGTGAAAAGCTAAGACAGAGTTTAAGGTTTACATATGTCTCTCCTTCCATGATTAAAAAGCTTCTATTTTAATACAAAGTCACGTTTCCTCGAGTAGAATGAGCTGAAAGAGGTTCAGCTTCATCTCAGATTGTGCGAACACGCAGCAGAGACTAAGGCTAATAAGAGACCTGGAGAGCCCACTGTTGGCACTCGGAGTCTCGGCTGTGCGAATCTACCAGGGCTTAAGTCCTGTCAAAACCTTGCATCAAAGCCGTTGTCTGTGCTTTCAAATACCAGACAGACAAGTGATAAGTGTCACACAACCAGTCTCTGATATTCAAGTGGCTTGAAAATTAGTTTCTGAAGCTGTCAGCTTTTCAACGTGTAATGCACTGGTCTTTGTTGTGCAAGAACAAAGTGAAGATGAACAATTGATCCCTGTTTTACTTTTTCATGCTAAAGTTTTGAGGATTTGTCTTGGTTGTTTGTTTTGGGTTTTTTTTGTGGTGGTTTTTTTTTTTTTTTTAACTCCAGTATATTCAAGATTAGGACTGCTTATGACAACCCTATGCTTTTCCACAGAGTACATTAATTCTGTAAGCTTCAAGAGCAAATATTGAGAGCTGAAGTGATTAAGCTGAACTTGTTTATGCAGCTGGCAAGGAAATTCATGTCACGCAAGACTTCATCCTGTCCTGTTACTACATACACACACCTATTGACAATATGCATTGGGCTCAAATTGTATACACGCAGACCCTGGCACAACAGCAATACTACAACTCCTAAATCCACATTTAGTATCAGAAATACTAATAGCTTGCAGGGTTATTATAGACTAACAGATTCTTTTGTACCTCCTATACACAAATGCCAAAATCTTCAGGAGGCCTAACTGTATAGAAGATTAAACTGAAAATATTTCTAAGCTTTTTTTTTATTTTTTTTTTTTTAATTAAAAAGTGTACCAAGGATTAGTGCCTTGATCCAGAATGGAAAAACTAAAAAAAAATAAAACCCACATTTATGCCATTTGTGAAGGTAGAAGAGACTGGACCAAAACACCTTCTGCCAGCAAATAGTGTAGGAAAAGTAAAGAGACAAAAACCAGCTGTAGCAGTTCAAAACTCATCTAGCTCAGCATCTTACATCTGACAGTAGCTCTAACAAGTTGCCAACAGAAAAGTGTAAGAACAGGCTAAGCATATTTTTGTTACTTTCCTAGTGCAGTCTCCAAACTGCAGCTATCTATGACTCAGATGTTGTCAGAAAAGCTTAGAACAAAACAAAACGGAAAGGAAGCATCTACCTGGAAAAAAGGGATATCAGTACAGCTGAGCATACGTTTAACACCCACTCCCTCACTTCAAGTAAATCACATTTATGACTAGCTTTGCTTCATATTTACTTAACATACACCCTGGAAATCGTAGCTGTAGGTAATGCCACAGTTAAAATAACATCCCGTATCTACTTACACTGCATCACGGGAAGCACCATGCAAAAGCAGCAGTTCAACAATGCTCACGTGCCCGTTCTTGACAGCATCATGAAGCGGCGAGTCGTTCTGGTACCCCGTAGTATTCACCAATGCTTTGTATTGTAGCAACAGCTCCACCACTTCTCTGTGCCCGTGATTACATGCCTCGTGCTAGTTGCGTAGATCCATAAGTAGTAAAGAGAGCAAACTCGGGTGAAACAGAATTCAGAGGAAGGACATCTCTCCCACCAGTTAACACATTCATTTGCAAACACCTCTCAGTAGATTGTTGGGGAAGACAATGCAAGGATACTGCATTACATTCCAGACATGAATTAACCTTGGAACCTAGCACTAATAAAAAGCACAGAGAAGAACTGAACAAAGGCCAATTGTGTGCAAATTAGACTACAGGGAACAAAGCCTCCCAGATTACAGACTCTGTCAAGAGAATTCTTCAGGAGAGGAAGAAGTCATGGTTGAAAAGAACTTTTTGTTTATTTCCTATAATTCAAATAAGCAACTTTTTCATTGAACTACTTGATATATTTCCAAAATGGTAAAAAACACTAAAGACATTAAGAATCCATAAAATATACACATCGTCTGCAATTGACTGTTTTCTAGTTATCACAGTTATTCTGCATTTGCAGAATCACAGGCTGAGAGATTTCTTGGCATGCCCTACCCCAGCAAAGGCGAGCTGATTTGGGCAGGTCAGTAGTTGCTAATAAGTTATTTTAAACTGGTTTATCATCACTTCTTCACTTTGCATAATTCTGTCACCTAAATGCATGTAAAGGGAACTCAAATACAGGAGAGGAAAGGAGGGATGAAATGCAATCTGACCAAAAAACAGATGATAAAAAAGATCTTCAGCACTCACCAGTGGTGTCCAGCCAGCATTATCTTTAACATTGGGATCTGCCCCATTTTTCAGCAGCTGTTCAACAGCTGCTAAGTCACCCTACATAGGAAAAAAACAGTTATCAAAGTAATGAAGAAGATACACAACGACAACAAAAATTTAAAAGATGCAGAATTATAAATTTAGCTGCAATAAAAATGTAATGATTCAAGGCTTCTATTTAGATATTGACAGGAAAAAAACTGGTTTGGAGATTTATCATTACTGTTCATTTAGAAGCATCCACACATTTGACAAAAATATAAAAATAAAATGATAAAAACAAACAGACCTATCTCAGAAGAGAGGGACAAGTTTCTGCTGATTGCAATCTGTCCACTAGAGTCAACTGCAAGGATTAAAATCAGGAACATTTACTCAGAATTTCCTTCTCCTTCAGATAATTTTTTTTTTTTTTTTTCAAACTAATCTAAATAACTGGCTAGAAACACACATAGGTGAAACAGATTAATAAGCCTGACAAGCTTCTATAAATTGTTTTCCCACAAGTCAAAAGGGAAAGGGAAAGAGTTTTATTTAACACTGCAATTACTACTCACGTTGAATCTCACTGACACTTATCTGACAGTTATTCTACCAAAATAGTTCTCATTTGCTTTTTGAAAGAACACAATATTCAGTTTTTACTATAAGCAAGGAAACGTATGTGGAAAAGGGTAGAAACTGATGCAGAGACTATGGGAAGAGGAAAGAGGCTGAGTAGAGACAGGGCGAAGGAAGCAACTGGGTAGAATTTGTGAATCTTAAAAGGCAAGTATAAGAGAGAAATTTGGTAATAAGATTGGAGCATATCAGATGCAGCTATAAATAGGCAAGGCAAAGCCTCCTGCAGAATGTGAGGCAAGGAAATCTCTGCAGTGCAGGTCGTCTTAAAAGCAGGTGGGAAAAGTAACCCAAAGAGACTGAAAGCAAACAGACGCTGACCCCTTTCTCCTTTCACAGCACTGTCTGCACCCCTGCATGTTGGTACTTCCATCTCACTTTGTGCAATGTCAGCCAGTTCCTGCTTCTGGCATTTTGTTACTACAGAGCAGCAATTGCAAAGGTCTGTCCTATGGAAGAGGTGCCATGAACTCTGTTCCAAAATTTTTGCTGCAATGCCAGGAACCCTCCACGCTTGTGGGTACACAACTAACAGGGCCAGGCTGTCTTACACCACCCAGCATCAGGTACCACCTCTCATGCCAAAACAATGTTTAACCTGCACTATTACAGATTAGGAGCAGTTACGCACCATTTCTCAGCTGACGGGAAAACAGGGAAGGAAGAGATTGCCAAGTGTCATCTAATGACCAAAACTACCTAAATAATGCAAGCTTTTCAAAGGCTAAACTAGCATACTAAGCCTCAAGTTTCTGCATGGCTTGCCACCAATCACCAATGCCCCGTTTTTTTTTTTTTTTTGGGAAAAACAAAATAGCTTTAATCTTTACTCTTTAGTCAGAGAAAATATTAAGACCAACTAACTCAGCAGAAACAAATCCAGCAAGCAGCAATTGTAAACTCAAAATTCACAAAAAAAAATTGCTGAAAATCACTGGCTTCACAACAGTAAAGCAAATTAACACATCAGACGTAAATTTCATGCATTATATTCTCAACTTAGATGTCCCAAATTTTCAAAGTAATTAAAGAATACACTGCTGATAGAGTACTTTATGGTTGCAAAGTAGTAGACATGTACTGAGTCTGAAGAGTTACTCAGAGGCAGCTAAGACACGGCTCAGCATTAGATCTTTTTCTACAGAGAGAAGATACAATTATCTATAATGAGTGAGATCTGAGCTTATCATTTAAAAGTAAGTTTGCAAACATGTACAGCAAGGGTTTGACATTTCAAGAGTACTCCTTTAAAGCAGTAAGCATAGCTAATAATTTGTGTGGGCATTAGGTAGCATCACAGCTTTTCAGAACAGTTATGTGAACGTTTATCTGTAAAACATTACTGCAGTTTTATCAAAGGAAATGTTGCTGGTGTGGACACCACTACTGAGAACATCCACAGAATGAAATCCAGCTGAGGCAAAATTAGAAAATTGGTGTTTTGCTGTTTGCTGAAGAAAAATATTGCCATCACCTCAGCTGCAAATGGAACCTGCTCCCTGCAGCCGGCACCTAGCAATGAGTGACAGAAAGGGAAGGGAAGCTGTCATGTCAGCTGTACTGCACAATGACTGGATGGGCGCTGTCAATCGGAATTACAAGAGATACGTTAACAAAATTGTTCGCAGCTAGGAGAACACGCCTTTTGTCCCCTCACAGGCTCTGCAGTTACTATATTGTGAATATTTAGGTAAAAAAAGAAGAGGAAGACGAAATTTCAAGGAGGAGATCCTCAGCAGACACGTGTTAGGGTCCCTCCTGTAAAGAGGACCACCATCATCTCAAAGCTAGCATTATTTTACTCACCTATTGCTTTGAGATTACTAATTCAAACACGCTGCATAAAGCTGTGCTTTGACTAATATTGAAATAGATCTTGTACATTTAGCCCCTTGTGTTTACATGACCTAGCAATGCCAGCATGCAATCACCAGTCCCAAATACGGAGTCAGAACCACGTCAGATGATACGAAGAAGGGCCGTCACAGCTTCACTTAGCAGTCTGTAGCAACAGCAGAGTAGAAAAGTAATTGGAGATGCTACTTGTTCAGAAGTAGAGAAGAGGACAAACACCAGGTAGAAAATGCTAACATTAACAATTCACAGGGAAGTGTTTATTTTTAAATCTCATTATCAATGAAGGATTACAACCAGCTTCTGAAGAGGCAGAAACTACTGCAGAATGTAAAATTATCCGGTTGGAAGAACAAAGTAAAGGACATTTTAAGCCCATAACCAAGCTTATATGCATAGCGACAACACAATAATGCAATGGGTTTGCTCTTCCTCTGCTACAGCTTAAGGGAGCTCTGAAAGCCACAGAAGCAAGAAAGGCACTGGGGCCATCTGTTGGCAGATCCAGAAGACAGCATTAGCTCACAGAGAGGAGGGTATTTATATTTACACAGCTTTACAAACGCTTCCCTCCCAAGGAGAATTTAGTTCCTGCAGACACAGATGGCCTAAGCCCAGAAAACCATCCTCACTTGGCTTAGACAAGTTTTCTTCTTTTGGTTTTTTTCCCAAGGCAATTGTGTCACGATGCTAATGCACAGATGGTTAAGAAGAACTGCAAGTGTCCTTTCAGCCCTATTTTATACAGATTTTTCTTTCATTGTACCCTTTACTAATTTCCATTAACCATAGATATTTTCCACCTAAAAGTCACATTTAAATTACATTAATGAAAACATATTCTACCAGTACAAAAGAGAGAGACCAAAAGAATGAGGGAAGTACACGAAGATGAAGCTAAAAACCTGTACCACTTCAACTAAACACTTCTCCGTTTATCTGCAAAGGTAACCAAGTGACTTCAATCTTTAGGTCAAACAAATGAACAAAAATTGCCTCTCAAACCCAAAAACATTTGCTTGTTTAAGTTATCAGGGTGGAGTGGAGGAAAACTAGGTTATAAATAACACATAAGTGGTCAAAAAGACAACTCGTAAGTAGTCAAAACCAGCAAATATGAATTACAGAGTGCTTATAGTAATGGTGAACTCTTTATGAAGGCCCTCCTGGTCAACTGTCAAAACTGAAGGGTCTCTGGCAAAGGACATAACCAAACTGGTCCCAATGCTCCTCCTCTCCTTCAGACTGAGCTCTGCATAGATGCAATTTCCTCTTTCCCCAGAAGAGGACCAACTCTTTAATTGCTTGAACCACAAAAATAAAAATATCCCAGCTACCTCCCATCCACCCCTTTGTAACAGTGCAGCTGTTGCCACGGTCCATTGTTATCCTGTTGCGTTGCACTTCACTGTTCCTCTTCCTGGAATCCATAGTGGCAGAGATTCCACACTGTAAACTGTCCCATCATCTCCCTTGTCAATGCAGAAGAAACATAGGTACAACTAAGACCTGAAATACTGTACCAAGAAACTATGATTTTCTTCCTCTCTGTAATAGATTTAAGACTCCATACTAACTAGTTAAGTAGTAGTGTGCTGCATTTTTAGTTGCCAGATAAGAGCTAGTCCTGTAAACAACTCATTATTTTACTGCAAAAAGCGTCCTGTGTGGAAAGGCTGTTGACTGGGCAATTTTCCACCAGTTCAGAGTAT
The DNA here is from genome assembly GCA_011801015.1 of Ardeotis arabs. Taxonomy (NCBI): domain Eukaryota; kingdom Metazoa; phylum Chordata; class Aves; order Otidiformes; family Otididae; genus Ardeotis; species Ardeotis arabs. The sequence continues at coordinate 97,656 of JAAGAY010002211.1, forward strand.
TAGGGGTGCTATAGGTCACTTTTTGTATTTTAATTAATTGCAAGTTTTACCTGTAATGACCATGGAGGAAGATAAACACGACTGCTCTTTGCTATGGGAAGAGCTGCATGTATTTTAATTCATTAGTTTAACTCAGCATTAAGTTCATCCACACTAGAACCTTTCTCGAGAACCATTTTGATTTCAGTAAGTTTATAACTGCTAGTAGTAAACAGGGACAGTCCCTCAGAATCATCTGAAAGAGCACAATGAACTTAATTTTAATGCCAGATAATGTTGTTTATCTCTTTTAAATAACAAAAAAGGGAGAACTCAATTAGTTTTAATTAAATTCAGGGTATTAGACCCTAACAGCTAATGAAAATGATACAGATTTATTTTTATAATTAATGAAGTCCCAGAGAATTAGACTTTATTTCACCTTATGGGGATGGTGGCAGCTACAAGTCTGTTTCCCATTACACACATGGAAAAACATTACTGGCTGTGGAAAGAACGAGAAAAAAAAATCACCTATAAAACAAAACCAGGAGAAAAATACTTCCAGAAACAGAAAAAATGATGGGGCTATTTTGGAAAAAAAAAACCAAACAAAAACACAATATACATACAGTATAAAGCCTAGTATTTTTGAGACCAGCTTCTTTGAGAAAATGCATTTAGCAGTTCTATAGCAGGGCTCCTACAGCTTAGAAGAGTGATCTAGAAACATACAGGTTATATGAAAGATACTTGCTTGCAAAAAAATGTTTTCTGGCAATTGCCACACATCCCCAGCAGATTCATGGCAATTAATCACTACTATTTCTTGTTCACTGCTTCACAAAGTAAAATGTTACCAAACCCCACGACCAACAGTTCCTTAGGAAGACCAAGTCCTCACATCATGCTGGCTTGAGCAATTTAGTCTTAACCCACTTCGACACAGACTAGTAACCGTGCCTACATTTTCTGGCTACCAAGGGACGCAGAATCTTCTTAGGAATGCCATAATATACCCATGATTAAGCTACATAACAAGAACAAAGAATACCACAAATGAAAGGAGATAATCTGTATAACCTCTGTCTACAAATGAGGAACTGAGGTTCAGAGACAGTAAAACAACTTTCTCAGAGTTGCATAGGAAGGTGGAAACAAAGGTACATGCAAGTAAACTAAGACCATAAGCAAAAGACTGCTCCCCTTGCCTTATTTTAATTACCTTTAAAAGAGAGCGGTAACTGGGAGATCCCCCTGAAGCCCTACCTAGTTAAACAAGCCTTTACTAATGAGCACCTCAATGCAAATGGAACTGACAAATTAGAAACGCAGCAGAACTAATGAGGAACAGAAGCAACTTCCCATTTTAGCTCAATAATTATAAACACTAAAAGACAACACCAAAATGAATTCACACACAGGACTGAAAAAAACATTCATGTGTCTGCCCAGCCCACAGTAACATTCTTGTTACTGCCCGGCTGTAACTCTTTCTGAGAGAGGGCTGGGCAATGCCAACAAGTAGTGCCAGCCACACCACTGAACTTGGATAATCAAAACTCGTTTATTCTTTTTGTCTATAGCATGAACTGTTTAATTTTTACTCATTTATCTCCAAAATGCTTTGCAATGAAAAACCACCTTATTGGCGTATCACTGCTTACTCCAAGTCTCACAATAAGCCACAGAGATGCTCTGTTTTCTTTGTTGAGGTACCTGGGCTGCAGAGAAGTATCAGATACACTGCTGGAAACCATACCTGTGCGAAAACTTGTCAAGGTAGATCAATTTTTTTAGAACCAGTCATAATAATATTCCTTACAAATTCCCCCAAAATCATGGAGGGATAATTTGTAAACAGTGCTTTAATAAAAAGGAATATTCAGGACTTAGAACGAGCAGTAACAAGAGTTCTATCCTTTAAAGCTCTTGAGTTCTGTGACGACAATGTTTCATTTTCTCCTCCCTAATTCCATATTAATGGCATCAAGTAAGATATTTGAACTCAGCTCAGCTGCCACTTCCATTTAAAAAGGTCGTGTGCAGCAGGAGTGGCTTATTAGAATGCCTTTGAAAGAGGGCACAGCTATTTATCAAGAACAGCCTTTGTCTCAACAAAGAGAAATGCTGTATAAATGTCAGGATGCTTACAGGTGAATCAATTCTACCAGTATAGGCAGTTTATTACCCACACAGTATTTCTGTACTATGATTTAGTACAAAATACATTTACATTGCCACACCACAAACTCTTTTCAAAAAGACCTCTCAGAAGAGAGCTGCCGTATTAGCGCATCTGATGAGTTTGACCGGAAGCATTCAACTCGCTCTACCTGCACGCAGCTATTACATAGCAATAGGGAAGGACAGCCCTTGCAAAGAGCAAACACAGCAGGAACTGGCTAAGGTAATAACAGCAAAATGAGTGACAGCTGTCATTCCAAAAATAACACTGATCCTACATAAAAGTGAAGTCTACTGAGAACATCCCAACTCTGTCCAAATTCTCCCTTCTCCGCTGTGAGGACAGCATGCTCAGAGCATAGGGCTCAGCACGGGAATCCCAAGGTGCAGCACTTTGTTCCTCTTGAACCAACAGCATCAGATGGAGGATCTCAAAGATTATGAAACAGTTAACCTCAATTAAGGTCACACAGTTACTTTTACATAGGTAATTCAGATCTTGTCTTGGCTGAGTTACCAGGTCAAGTTGAAGCGATCAAGATCACTCAGTGAGATCTGAAATCCTTAGCTAAACTTATGACAAATCACAGAGAGCACTTTCTGGCACAAAAGGCCAAAACATTTGATGCTGATCACTTCGTAGAACTCATAGGTATAACTGACACTGTAGTACATTGAGTTTCTCAAGTATAACATCTTTGATCATTCCCATAGTAATTTCTTTACAAAATTGGCGAAATCAGGTTGGAAACTCCCTAATAAATCTAGAAGAAAAAGATCCCAAGATGAGATTTCCCCCCTCAGAAACAGGATGTACTGTAGTAACTGGTTTCTGGGATATTTTTAATACAACATTGTCGTTTTAAACACCTGTTAAGTTGAACTAGAAGATGAGAGTCCTACCTTGATGGAAGCAAGATGGAGCAAAGTCTCTCCTTTGTAATTTCTTCTGGCAATTGTGTTACCACCAGGGGACTTCAACACAGAAGGACTGTGTGGTATTCCTACTTGATTACAAGTTTTAGAAGTAGATGGGGTAGAAGGAGGTTTTGAAAGTGAAGGACTATTTATTGCTTGAGAGACTGCAGAGCTTCTTGTCTTCATTACACTGTCAGTGAGTTTTGATACAGAGGAAGAAATCTGAAGTGGTGTCTTGTGTTCTGTCGCTGGGGAGTCGGGGCAACCCTGAGGTAACTCCTCTAAGCAATCTGCCTGCCTGCTTGGCTTTCCAGTACTGCTTCTCTCACTTCTTCTTGGTCTTTTAGACTGAGAAGTAACAGGAAGTCTGGATTGCTCCCTTCCACGTTTTAAAGGTGTAGTTTCATTTTCTAGTGACAGCAATGTGTCTGTAGCACAATTTTTTTCCTTGCTGACTTGTGCAGGGCACACAACCTCACTGTTATCTTTCTTCTCTGAGGATTTTACCTGTGCCAATACTTCCATATTTTCCATATTTTTGCTGGAGTCAGCTTCCTTTACAGACTCCTGCTGAAGTGTCTCTTCAGGGTTATTTGGTTCCGGAGTGCACAGGACTACTGGTTGACTGCAGATGGTCACACACTTTTCCTTGGGAGTCTTCTCGTCAACTCTTCCTTTCTGCTCAGGCTTCCCTAAGCTCCACGCTTTGTTAATGTCTGCTAGGTGCTTCTTCTTCATCCTCTTACTCTGTCTCTGGGTTGGCTTTTTTGTTGCCTTGGAGGGCTTTTCATGAGGAGGGGAAGGAAAGAAATCATAAACTGAGGATGTGTCTTGACAAAGGTCACTGCTTTTAGTCTCAGGCTCTCTCTTGTTCAGGACGCATCGAATCTTCCTACTTCTTGGGCTGAACCACATTTTTATCTGTTCCTTCTTATTCTTTTTTCCAAGGTCTGAGTCAGTTGGTGTACACATATCTTCTGTTGAATCTAAGTGCATCAGGGAAGAGGAAAAATAATTTATAGAGTACTCTTCAGTAGAACATCGCAAAGAAAAACGATCAGAATAACTGTAATAACTGATGAAGTGTTACTAAACACAACCTATGAGTGCCTTCATTTCTTCTGAAGAGACACATGGAATGGCTTTAAAACAACTGGCAAGGTCACGGGGCACTCTGGAGGTCAGGGATGCCAGCGCAGCTAAAGCTATCCACTAGGCAACTGAGCACCCTGGTAGAGAAATTTCCTCAACAGTCTGGGTTCACAACACAGCACGTGCATAGGAGATTTCTGACAAGATCACAGAGAGGAGAGAAGCTGGTTCTCTTACTGAGTTTTCCTCGGAAACAGGTTTAACAAAATAGTCTGTGCATACACAAAAGAACACAGAAACAATTTTCTAAAAACATATTGCAGTTCGTCTCAAGATGAACAGGAAGAATAACTGCAAGCAAGTAAAAATAACGTCCTTATAAGAATGCTGAACATTCCTGACAAATTTTGACTGATTCCACAGATAGAGCAGATGAATCAGAGGAATATATAGAAAATCTGTAAGTAATTGTGTCCTGTAATTTGATCCTTTACCCCTTGGTTGTAAATAATTCCAAGGAAGTTACACATTTTTGATGATCTCAAACATTTCTTTAAAAATATGCAGTGGAGCAATTTTTAAAGTCACATCGTACAGCATATTACAAATCCATATCCAAGATGACAGAGGAATATCCTGTATCCCCAGCGCCTGAAATAACAGTTGAGAACAAGGGCTATAAATGGTGTCCTCAACGGCTTAAGAATAAATTAAGGAGGATAAAGTGACCTCTAAGTTAGACACTAATTTAATTTGACAACAACTCTTTCAGTGAAAAAGAACTGTAACAGATCTTTTATAGATTCCTTCTTGGAAACCTCAGTTATTTTAGGTTATTTGGACAAGTCTTCCAAATTACACACACAATTCATTCTTTCTGTTGCCTCCAGCCTCAGGGACTACCATTCACAGAAGTCTCAGTGATTTATAGCAGTAAATCACAAAACCAATATTAATTTTGCCTAGTGAGGCAAGTAGAGTATTACTATTTTTAAACAGAACTAAGACCAAGAGTAGTGGTACTTTTTCAAACATTCTTGAAATAAACTATGCAAAGTCTCGATTATTAAAAGTGAAAGACAGACACTCACTGCAATAATGTATTACTTTCACTTCAGTGTATTAACTTTCTACGGATAATTTTTCTTTTCCATACCTTCTCTTCTATTTTTGGTGTTAGTAACTACAGCCTGTTTTCCGCAGCAAGCTGTGATAAAGTCACAGATAGCAGACAAAATAGTTCAAATCCCTTAGCCACAAAAAATAAGTCTGAAGTGTCACTTAGAACAGAACTGTAAAGCTAGTAATTCCACATCGAAATAGACATTTGCAGTTTTCTTTTAAAGCAGTATTTCAAGGTTAAATGTTTCCTCAATCTTGATTTAAATTGCTCTACTTACCCCTTGAATTAAAATATGCTATTAGGAGATTCAGCTAGAGTAATATGGAAGGCATCAGACCAAAAGTGTCTTTAAGAATACAGCCTGAGGCGAGCTAATTGATCATTTAGGTATCTAAAGATAACCATCAAGTACAGAGCTGCAGCTATTTGGTTTTCCTGTAGGGCTGAGCTTGGTGCAAACAGGAAAAAAAAGCACTGAAATTGAGACTGAAATCTCGTAACTAGCTAGCCTTCAGAAAGACATAATATCCAATTTCATTCTGACAATAACATCTAAAAAAGGAAGAGCCTGATTGCAAACAGATGCAAAATATAAACCACAGTTACTATTTACTTGTCTTGCCTTCGCTGTTTACACAACTAGCAGATTTCCTTCTAAAATATTTACCTTGCTAGAACTATCAGTCACCTCCAAGTAAAAAGCAAGAATAAAATCAGCTTGCAAAAGTAATTTGTGTGACAATTTTGTGACAGCCAGAATTCTTTTTGATGTGTACAGCACAGTAAGACTTTAAAGTCCAAGTGACAAATTCAATCAAAGGCACTGTCCTTCAGAAGTAGGATCTAAAGCAGCATAACACAATTAAGTGTTTACACTGGAAGCTCCATATATACCACTTCTGGCAGCAAGAAAGCTTGTGAAAATCAACCATGAGGGTTCTTAAATTTATCTGTTCATTACTGGTTGCTCAGCAGGGACTTACTAGTCAGGTTATTAAAAATCTGCTGAAAATACACCAAATAACTACTTTCCCAGGACTATTTTTGTCACATGCAACTACTTTAGGTGTATGCATGTTTTAGAAGAGGGAGGCACTCACCGAACATGATTAAAGGGTCGTGCATACTGTGAAAGAGATGGGTCACATCGAGAGGCCAGGCAAGCACACCCAGGGTATCTCTCCAAAGCTTACTGGGGAAGATACTGCAATTTCTGACAGGGTGCGTGTTGTCTCTCACACATTCTTCACTAACTCCAACTTTTGGAATACACTGTAGCTAACATCAACTTTACCTGAACAGTTCTGTGTAGCATCTGCAAAGAAATGTTATTCTTAGACTCTGCTGCCTCTTTCCTCCATTTCCAAAGCGTACAAAGTATGGAGTAGAAGTAATAAGGATAAATGGCCAATCTGCCCTCCCTGAAAAATCTAATCCTTTGAGGGACTCAGAGCTGTGAGAGGGAGAGAGAGAAGAGACACAGTGCTAGGAAACGGAAAGGAAGTTCTTAGGGTTTAATATGTGAATGTTAATTTATATAAAGAGCGTATTATCTGGCTGCTAAGTGCATTCAGTTAAACTGCCTTCAGAGAAAATTGCTCATAGAAAAATCGATCCAAAGGAATTATTTGCTGTCTCCAAGCTGGAAGCCAGAGCTTGCATCTCAACAGGAATGAAAAAAATTACTACATACGATTAAGATTTAATTGTCTTATTAACACATAAGAAGTATCCTCACAAAATTTTTAGATATGCACTGAGACAGGGTAAATCAGTAAATCATGCCCTACTAATTCTAGATTTTAAACATTTCCAATAGTGTAAAGACTATCCACAATAACAGTATTAGAGTCAGCCCATAATAAATGTAGTAAATTTACTCTCCATTACCTATTCAACGTAACACAATATATTAAGTGAATTCTTTTTAAACTACACTTATTTGCACATAAGTGTAAGTTTCTTAATGCAGACATTTAATAGAGTTGCATTTCTTAACTGTTAAAATGGTTGAGAGCAGACAAAAGTATTAGGAGACACACAGCACCCTGCAACGAGAGCACTACATCTCCAAGTTCTGCTGTAGTGCAATAACAGGCTAGAGCAGGAAAAAAAGCAGCAATTAGAAAATGTGGTTTAGCTATCATTAATCTGCATCAAAGGAATATAATGATGCACATTGTGTGCCTTTCAAATTATTCTCTATTATGGGTTTCAGAACAGAAGTTGAGAAATCTCTTTGACAAACTAGTCCCTTATTAAAAATCAAAGGGAAGTGCTTTGGTACCATCTGTGCAACATTAGTGCCTTCACTGAAGAATGATTGTTTTGCAAGTTAAGTATTCAACACATGGGGGGGAAAGGGAGAAATTCCAGCTATTCAAGAACTAATCTTTAGCTATTATGAAAAATGTCACAGTATACATGAAATGCAATGTAATCTGTTACAGCAGGAGTTCAATGTCCTTCCCTCCACATCACTAAATGTGAAACTAAATTATGATACTATAAAGGCTAATCAAAAGTTAATCTCTCCTACTGTCCACCAGTATCAACATGAGCTTAGGAAGCTTTGTCCAACACCTGCAAGGTCTAGCTCTGTATCAGAAGACAAGAGGAAGGCCTGCTGTTTGACTGTGTTAGAGTGAAGCAAGTTGTTACAAAGAATAAGGTAAAATCATCAATAAATGGTTGTTGTGAAAATTTATGGTCGTCTTTTCTTTTTAAAGACCATCACACAGAAAAATCTGCTGAAGTATTTAGAAGTTAAGTTTCAAAGTCATTACTGTAAATCAACCTTCTTCATCTCCAGTATATTATACTATGTCAAAGATTCAACAAGTTTTTACTAATCGCCCACCTGTGAAGCCTATCATCCCATCAACTCCAATTCTCATGATGTCTTGGACTCCACAACATTAGAGCTAAAGACTCTGAGCTGCAGATATCCACGCTATGAAGCCTGCCAGCCAGATAGCCTGCCATTAACCTCATAAAGGTACAACACCATGAGGCAGTGAAAAGGTCAGACAGCTCTCCTCACCTTGACACAGACCAAGGATACATCATCTCTAAAAAGTTAATTGATTTTGAGACCCAGCATTTGCTATCTATAGTTTGCATTTTCTAGCCAGTTTCAGGTTTGTTGTTTGCCAATTCTCCTTCAGTTACCCCAGTATTATTCTGTAGCATCATTTGTGGTGCTTTTCTTTAATTAAAAAGGAAAGTATTAGCCATTTTGTGCAATCTTTCCTGAATTACTTGCTGCTGCTTCCTAGAACACACATGCTGTTTGGCAAAAAGCTATTGTTATCCCAGTGGAGTAAAAAGTGAGATCCCTCTCATACCCACTGTGGAACCTGGGGGGTACATGGATTTTTATACTGGAAACATTCAATAAGGAGCTTCACCTTGACCTGTTCAGTCACAGTACTTCTGTGTTTTTAAAGACAACAGATAATTTAGTGCATTCACTAGGTCTGTCAGATTAAGAAATGGGTAGTACAATGCATTTGCATTAGAAACTTCAGTGTCACCAAGGATCTCAAACAGAAGCCTTGAGACAAGCCACAATTGTCTCAAAACAAGGCATATAAAACATGCAAAAGGCATATAAAACAAATATATGGAAAGATTCCTTTTTCAACTGCTACTCTTCCTTTTCTCCACAGAAAATTGATTTTTCAGTCTGTTTCCTTTACTGGAACATAAAATACAATTTCTGACCTTCTAAGAAAAAAGAAAAGAAAATATTGTTGACAGGAATGTGGCAGAAGTACAGTGCCGTAAGAAAATGAAAGCAATTCCTTAACAAGAGAGGCCCTGATTCTCCAAACTCAAACATATTTCACTTGGGATACATTGCATTAAAAGACATACATCTATGGGAGGTGACAGATTTGCCAGCGATGAGTAACAAAACATCCTAAAGGATTTGCTCTCAAAATCTCTAAAGCTACAGCATCCAGTGATTTGCCACAGTACAACATATAATTGGCTGTTGTCAGAGGTGTGCTCATTTACTTGCGTATCCAAACCATTCCTGACAGTGAACTAACCCCAGCTAAGGAGGTTTTTCCCTTAACCTCAGTATGAAACATCCAAAAGGCCATTTATCCTTAGTACAGGGCAAAGACTACAAGTGATAGAAAGTAATCTCCCACATCAGTTCATAACTTTAGCTGCAAATAAAATTCTCTTGTAAACTTCAATTTTGTGTCTGCAAAAACACAAACCAATTTGTAAGAGTTAATCCATCTGTAAGGGTTCTCCAAAACGTCTAAACAGTATCAATACTACCATATTGTATTTTATATGTTTTATTTATTGCATCACAAATAGCTCCTCTTAGGGATTCTCCTCCAACTATGTTTTTGAAAGCCTTCACCACTTAAAATCTTTCCCTGAAATCCTATTTAAGCCATCTTCAGAAGACGTAATCACCATAGGATTTTCTATCTATACAAAATGTATTCCTTTACAGGCTTCCAGCCTCCTCACTTCATTGTATTATGATGCCAATAAAGAGCTACCCCATAAATGAACATGAAGGTGATGATGGCATTAGACTTCGAAAAAGAATCTTTAGTTTAGACAAACATATTAGGAAGCAACAATGAGAGAAGAATTACCTTTTCCATGTCTGACAGCTAAATTAATGTTTTCTAAAACTTGGTATTACATAACACACTCCTCTCTGGGCTTGCAGAAGAGACAGACATTCACCTGTGCTCATTTCACTTCATTTTTCCCTACTTTGACAATCAGCCTAAAATTTGATAAAGAGATGAATTCCCAGAGTACAATCTCTGCAATCTTCTAGCACAGTCAGCAACGACAAAATTCCATTGTAGCAGACGAGCTGATTGTTAGGGACCAGAAAATAAATGAGTTAAGACTTGCCTCCTTCCTTTTTTAGGCAGGGAACACAGATAATTTTTTCCACGTGCAAAAACCCTAAACTGAAAATTACTGGGACAGTATGCACACCTTGGTGCACAAATACACACGAGGCAAGAGAATATATGCATTAATGCTTTTCCAGGGCCCCCCTAAAGAAGTGTACACTGCAGAACATTACACATTTGTGCTCCCCTAAGAGCACAAGATATAACAACCTGTGCCATCAGTTTGTGCAATTAACCACCTTGGGAACATATCCCACTTTCATCTAATTTTGGAAGACAGATTCTAATGAATTATGGACTACGGCGCTCATGCAGATTTCTTAGTAACATGGATTCAAAGAACGAGCAATCCATACAGACAGTTATCTTCAAATCAAATTTTCCAAACATGATTCAGAACAGTCTTTCAGCATCTTAAACAGAGCTGCACTGCTCATTCTCTATGAAGTCCACAAAAATGAAACAAAGTGGTCTGGATTCAACAGCTGTCAGAGACCCAAGTTTTGCTCTCACCTGAAGTGTCCGCACCCAGCAGATGCCGCAGTTTGCTGCAAAGCTGAATCATGTTATCCAGTTGCCGGTTTATCTGTGCATCTTGCACCCAGGCTGGTACGTGGCACACCGGGCATTCTGTGCCAACGCAGTCACCCACGCAAGACCTGAAAGTCAAATGTAAAAATCCATTATCCAGCATAAATTACTGTACTCACTATCAACCTTGTCACAGCCAAACACTCAGCAAGCATCTCTTATTTTAGCATTGACAAACCACTACTGTAAAGCCCGCATGAGTTAGTCACAAACGCAGGAGAGGACATGTTTATCATGACAAGTAACAAGCCATAATTAAGCAAGCCAAGTCCAGAGCCTTGTCAGGACACTGTCATGAAAGACTTGGTATCTTGTGACTCCCACAGGCTCACATGCTGATCCAAATTTTCAAGGTATGCTAAAGCTCCACTGCTGTTCATCTCCAGACAACAATTAGGCTCAGATAAAACCCCACGTTCTTTTACACCTCAGCTAGAGACAGGGCAATTCTTCTGCAGCCTTCTATTTTTAAACAAGTAACAGAAAGCCAACCCATATTAAAGTATCATTTCCACTTTTTCCTACTTAAAACTGTCTTGATATTGTGAAGTTTCACCTGTCTGAACACTTTTTTTGTAAGAATTTCTGTGAGGATCTCCAGGTGTTCTGAGTATTCCATCACTTTTCTCTTTCAGAGCATTTAGGTCAGGAGATGATCAAGGTGGGGTGGGGGAAGGCATTTACTTAGTAAAGGTCATTTAACACCTGTAGCTTCTCAGCAATACTACTCTCCCCATATAAGCCTAAATCTTTTATTCACTTGATTAGTCTGGTCAGAGGACCTTATGATTTGCCATCTGAACTACAACATTCAAGGGCCATTGTTACGTCTCAATTACAACCTACCCTATTAAATATAAGTTATATTCCATGTACTCCAGACTGAATTAATTTCCAAAGTCTCCATTATCTTATCATCATGTAGCACGCACAACTCTAGCTAAAGGTATAAATGTGAGCAGATCATGTTAAACATTCAAAGGCCCTGCTACCTGGAGAGGAAGATCAAAGTCTATGCACCTAGACTCTAAACACAGAGTCAGCTTGGAAGCTGACAGTCATGCACCCCAAAACTAGTAGCAGATACCAGTTAACAATACCAGAAATATAACTACCACCAGTTTCCTTAAGAGGAGAGTTATTTTCAGTTCTCTTCACTGGTATTTCCCTGTCAAACGTCACACAAGTATCATGCCTTCCATAAATTACAGGAAATTTGGCATGTAAAAATTACTGCTAGGTGCGCTTTGTGTTTTAAAGCGCTTGCTCTGAGCAGGCAAAGGACCTCATGGTTGAGACACTGCTATGATCAGAAGACCGAAACACAATGCTTGGCTCTGACGTATTTTAGATGACATTGACAAATCACTTGGAGCAAAGATAGCAGCTGACCAGGTCTCATTCTCTAGGAAAGCTGGCCTCAGGTCTCCCATGTCTATAAAAGGGAGTGCAAAAGAAATGCAGAATGACTTTTATATCACAACATTTCCCAAATACTTCTAGCTGTTGGGTTTTCACAGTCATTATCCATTAACTCTAATTAACTTAGTCGAGTTACTCAGGCAAAACTGTAGCAACTGATCTTACTAAATAGCCCTGCTCATAATAAAACCCATGCTGAGGGAAAACCAGCTACATTATGTGTGACCTGATTATTGCAGTTCATTAGTTTCACATATTTCACTCCAAATATCAGAAGCCAGCTCCAGCCACTCGCCCCACTCCTTCCCGGGTATACTAATAAATGGCTGTCGTTAGTAATGGATCAGAATCAGCTCATGTCAGAATACTACAGATTCTAGCCCTGTCCTACCAAATTTGCTTGTCAACAAATTAATCTAAATTTCCTTAGGTTTATTTTAACAAATAACCGCTATCCAAGACTCAGGCATCAAAGAACACAGTACATTCATAACTAAAATGCCAGGCACACAAAGGAGAAAAGCTCAGGTATAGCAATAACTTGAAAAACAGCAAATAAACTCTTTTTCTAGAGTAAGAAATAGCTGCTAATGACTGCTTGAGACTCCTATTGGCTATTATTTCCAGCCTCATCAATGCAAACTGCATCATCTTCTGATGTCTTGAAAATTTTTCTCAGAAAAAAAAGTGTCAACAAACAGTGCATGTTTGAAACTTACCACCTAAAAACCACCGGGGTTATCCAAAATAAAACCACAAGGCCTTACATGCCCAACAACCAAACAATTGTGTTTATTAAGCCAGCTGTATGCTGCCCTTCAGCAATCCACACTACATCTGAGAAATAAACATAAAATAGACATGAATGTACTTATAAATAACTTGTACAAGCTGCTGGGGGTTATTTTACCAAGTACTTTGTGGACAGGTAGCGCAAATGGAACATAGAACAAAAAAAGTATGGTCAAAGCTGGGAAAGAACCCACAAGCCTGGATAGAAGTAATCATTCGTACATCTTTTAATACATCCGCACTGGGTGGAAGAGATGCTGAGGGCATCTGTCCCATTATCAGTTACTTCTTAAAAAGCAAGGAAATGATCGCTAGTATTTTTTACTCTTCAGGCCTTCAGTGCTTTAAGCTTCCATTAGAAGGGTGCTGCTGAAGACAGGGAGTAAATACATAGCCATGATGGAGGGAGAGTTTTTCTCTGCTTTTGACAGGGCGACTACAGTATTAACAAGAGGCAAAGCTGGCTCCTAGCCTGGCTTAGGAGCAGAGGTTAGAAAGTGTCTATCCTTTCCACTGTAACAAGCACAGGACTTTAAGAGACAGGTCACACCTGTGCTGTGCAGAGAAACTGTGTAACATGTATGACTGACTTTTAACTCCCCATGTTTGTATTTGTATGCTGTGAAGAGCAGTGACAAGGCAGTCAGAAGGTTCCTTCACCTTCCCCAGATGAGGTTCTGGGGCAGGAACATTTCAGGAACACTCTGCCTGTACCGACAACACAGTGAGCTGTACAGGCCAAGTAACTAGCACATCCTCAGACCTGCCTTGTTAGCAGGATGTTTCTAACTTAACTCAGTTTTGTTTAAACATTCAGATTATTTGACAAACTGTAAGTAGAGGTACTCGTGCTACCCCAACATTTTCAGATGGGCACAAACACAGGAACAGCTATAGATGTAGATCTAAAGGAGCAAAGCAGAAGGCCAAAACAATGACAAGCAGCACCCTGTCCTCTCAAGCAGAGCAAAACCCCTTTAGAAACTGGAAGTGTCTTTACAGGGTGATTTTTGTTTGTTTTGAAGGGAGAAGGAGGAAGGAGTGGGAGATGACAGTAAGAACTGGAAGCTATTTTCTTCTCCTACCTCACTATGAGTGGATACCCCCTCGCATCAGCCTGAGGGTTCCCTTTACACCTGACAATATCCTGAAGCCTAAACCAGCACTCACAAAGCCAGGCCTTCCCTCTAGCAAGCCAGACACCCGTCTCAGAGCAGCGAGCCGGACCTGCTGGGGGACAACAACTCCCGCTTTCCTCTCCCCGGCCAGAAAGCACCACCGCTGCCCACCTCCCTCAGGCAGCGGCCCTTTGCTCCAAAGGAGCCTGGCAGCAAGGCAGGCGGGGGTGGGGGGGGGGCCTCGGGGCACCCTTCTAAGGGCGGGCAGCCCGGGGACGGAGGCGGGGCGGCCCGCACCAGGCTACTTACAGGCAGAAGACGTGATCGCACTGCCCCAGGGACACGGGCTCCCGCAGGACGCCGGCGCTGCGAACAGAGGAAAGAGAAACGCGGCGGTAAAACCGGCGGAACGGCCGGGGGGTGGGGGGGGGAAGAGGGGAGGCCATTACCAGCGGGAGCAGCTCAGCGCCTTCTCCAACCGGCCCAGCGCGGCGCGGGTGCGGGCCCAGGGGGGGCCGGGCGGCGCCATACAGGCAGCGGTGAGGGACTGACGAACCGGGGCTGCGGCCGGCCGGTTGCCCGAGCGACCGCGCAGCACCCCCCGCATCGTTTCCCGCCGCTGCCGCTTCGAATTCCCCGCCCGCCACCACTGCGCAGGCGCAGGAGGCTGCGCTTCCCGCCAACGCGCATGCGCCTGGGGAGGAGCGGCGCTCACCGCCCCCTTAGGAAAGTGGCGGGCTGGCTGCGGGGCAGCCTGGAATTTAGGGTTGAGGCAGCTCAATAGCATCCGAATCGATCACATACCCAAACCCGATACGTCTGTGTACATCTTTCCAGTATCTGTCTGTTACGAACATGTCTAACGCAGCACAAACGAGGGCTGAGAGGGGCGGACGGGTGGGCGCAGCCTCCCCCCCTCGCACCCAGAACCCAGTCCAGCCCAGGCTGCCCGCCGTGTGCCGCTGCCTTCTCGCCCCAACTTCAAAAATTTAATTTTCTTCTGTCTCCCCCGCCCACTCAGCTTCAGTCTGACTGACACGCTTCACCAGTCGCCGTTACTTTGGGTTTCAAGGGTGATTTTTTCCTCAGCCGGTGCATCCATTGCCACCTCAGGGTTCAGACAAGTCTCTCACTTTTTACAGGGTGCTGTTATTGAGGTGATACTTCCATCGACACAGCCCTTGCCATCCCTGTGCAGAGTAATTACTGAAGCGCATAAAGCAGTTATAGCAGGAATTTATCACTTTCAGGTAGAAATACTCCTGGCCAAATAAAAGATAGAGCAGGAATGCCAGGGGCGATTTATAACAGGCTTACTGACATTTCGCATCGAGAACCTCTGCCAGTGAATAAGCATCAAGCCATAAATCTCAGAGCAAACATGATTAAAACAAGCGAGTTATTCTTTGAGGGAACTTCATCATAAAAGGACGCAGCGGCACAGAGCCACCAGATTTGCTTGGCGACAGTTGTAGAAAAAAGCCATCAGTGTGAGGTCCCAGCAGCCTGTCTGGAATTTCGTCAGCATTTCTCATCCTGCGTCTCCCTCCATTTAGTTCCTTTTGGTGGATGGTTTCCCCTCATCCCTGCTCACCGGGTGAGGTAAAAGCAGCAAGGTGTCCAGTACTGCTGCTCAGCTGAGCAATGGCAGCCTGACCAGAGGGACTAATTTGACTGCTGGTGGCAACAGGGGCATTTGCCACAGCTCTTACCTCATCTAGAGAGAAGGACGACTTCTCAGATGGGTGTTAAATCAGAGATGAAAACATTTCTTAATAAGTTATCCTTGCCTTCCAGGAAGGAGGTTCTGTAGTTTTCTGGTTTCATACTCCTCTGCTTTGGTAGTTCATTCCCTCTGTAGCTCCTGAACACCAGCGATGGTTTATTTATGGAAGCTTAAATATTTATCTTTCCTACTAATATTAGCCAAAGGTGCAAGGGTCAACAAGGATGGGAAATCATTAAATTGATCTGAGAAAATTTGCTACTGTCATCCAGGGCAAGCTGACGTGTCACAGGGTGAAACAGCATCGTGCTGTTTGAATGGTTGCATATTCAGCCTTTATTAAATCAATGTCATATCTCCTGACTTGCTTGACCCCAGAGGGACAGCGAACACCACCTTGGTTTTCTCTGCATTCGTGGTAACTCCTGATCCTTATCTGTGAGAAAGGAAGCTGTGGAGGTGCGTGGAGGGTCCGAAGGGTCAAAAAGAGCCCAGCCTTTGCAGGTGACTCTATCCTTGTGGAATCTGGGCCCGAGCCCTGAGGGAGAGGGCTGGATGGAGGCATTCCCATGCGCACACATCTCATTTTCACCTGCACAGAGAAGGTGGCTGTTTGTTGTCGTTGGCAGAGCAGTAGCTGCATCTGTGCGCTTGGATCCAGCTGTGAAAAGTGTGGTTGTATCTCTGTAATAGCCTGTTGTTTTCTGGTGCTCAGGAAACTCCCCGCTGCATTAACAACACTGAGCAGTGTCCCCTTTGCTAATAGCTTGTCATCTCTGGCCGTGGGGATCGGCAGGGCCTCTGCTGCAGAGGGAAGCAGCTCTAGGGGAGGAAACAACAGCCTTGGAGGCGAGTGTGGAAGTAAAACAGAACCAAATGCAAACCGCACCTTGTTAAGAGATGTGCGTAGGCGTCGGATGCTCCTGGGCAGCAGGCGGGCTCGGGAGTATTTCTAGCAGGAGATGACCGCACTGAGCTGCCTCAGAGCTCAGCATCCTTCTTGCCTGTCTTGGAAAGGAACAGGGAGAGGTGCCCTGGGCCCTGCCCTGCCCAAAGCAGAGCTTGTCCCCAAGCCCAATGAGGTTGGGGACCATCCCATCCCATCATGCCTCTTCCCGCCCTGTGCACGGGTGCCAAAACATCTGGATGCAGAAGAGAGATGACCATGAGGGACACAACTAGACATGCCACCCTCGCTCCCTTCCCCGGGCTGCAGGGAGTGGGGCTGGGACAGGGACCTGCTCCCTTGCCCCACTGAAACCAGGATAAACTCACAAAATAAGCTAAGCTAGCCATTTGTCCCCTAAAAATGAACAGTTGCCAGATGCAAGCTTAATATCCTACTCCCTCTTACTTGGCCATGGCATCCTGTGGTCCAAAAAACAGAGCCCGGCATCTCCTGTCGCACCAAGGTTACTGAAAGACGGCAAAAGGCCTTGCTGCCGAGATGAAACTTTAACACAATTTGAAGTGTTCAGCGCAGGTTAGAAACAACACTTGATCCATAGATCTCTTGAGTTAACCTGGCAGTTATGTTCACAAAATATGAGATGCCGATATGTACTGTATAGGACAATAAAACAGATAAGTACCTCATATTCCTTTCCTCCAGCTGAAATATGTTTAGTGTCCCTCTCAATAAATCCACGCGTGCATGCGTGGTCTCCATTGTGCAGAGACATTATGTGCGAATTTACAAACATTTACAACTAAGTTAAACTGAAGCAAAGCGCTAGCGTGGGCAGCCAGCGTCTAACAAATACTTGGGTTCGAGAAAGATGGAAAAGTCACAGGTGATTCATTCTCCCTAATTTTAAAGAGGTTAAGGAGTTGGTGCTCTTGGAAATCTAAGAAATGTCTTCCTCTGCAGTGAATTACTGCAACCAATTGGACAGTCAGAAGCAAAAAAAAATGATGCAGAGAACAGGGGGAAGCAAGAAATATATCTCTAAATTTGGTTTGTGCAGTATTTAAAGTACAAGTAAAGCCATTCCAGGCAGTATAAGGCCCACACACTTTAAAATAAATTTGTTGCATGACAGAAAGCCAGTAAAACAGTTTCAGCGGTGGTGTGATATAGTGCGACAGTCGCGTTCGGTACGTGCATGAATCAGCTGCTCCAAACCCCGCCGAGGCAACGATCATCTTCGCCGTGCTGAACTGATAATGTGATTTTCAAACAACGTGGGGCTTCAGAGCAAAACTCGCGCTGAAGGATGGCGCTCAGCTTCCCGGCTGACGAGGAAGGTAAAAATCCTCGTCTGCCTCCTGCTTCATTTCAAAGTGTGGCTCATCTGGTAAAGATCCTTTTAATTTAAATACACCGGTACCTGATATTTTATTCATTAGTGAAGTTCCCCAGCTGTTTTTCAATAAACATACAATTACTACGTGATTCATCATATATCAGCAAGGAGCGTGCAGAGAGGCAATTCCCTCAAGTCTCACAAGTCAATTGTTTTCCTGGGGGTTAAAAGAGCCAAAGTGTCTGTGAAGAGGGGGTCCCTCTCCTGTTGTCCGCCCCAGTATGGGGCATAGCCCAAAACCACTGTGCCCTGCCAGGAAAGGGTGCTCAGCTTCGACGTGCTGAGCGCCCGCAGCAAGTGACAGGATGGATCTGCTTCAGCAGAGGAAAAATGAGAGGAAGAGCAGCCTCATGCTTTGAATTCCCTCTTTCCCCAAACATCTGAATGAAAGCCTTTAACAGGCTTAAGTTTGCTCCTCGGGCTGCCCCTCTGGGGCCAATTTTGCCGTGCACCCAAAGCCCTGCGAGCTCGCTGTGGTCTCAGAGGCATCGTGGGCTGCGGCGCCAACTTGAAAGACATGGGGCTGCTGAGATCATTCGGCACAGTAATTGGTTAGGGCCATTAGACTAGCAAGTTTAAAGATTTCAAATATTGAGGGATTTGATCCCTAAAAGGAAATCATCATAATAAAAAATAAGTCTATTATACTTTCAGACTAAGC
This sequence comes from Ardeotis arabs, assembly GCA_011801015.1. Taxonomy (NCBI): domain Eukaryota; kingdom Metazoa; phylum Chordata; class Aves; order Otidiformes; family Otididae; genus Ardeotis; species Ardeotis arabs. The sequence goes on from JAAGAY010002211.1 coordinate 116,478, forward strand.
AGCGCAGTCAGCATTGCATTACACAGCATTAAATTATTAGTCGAGTCTCGATAGCAGGAACATCTGCTGGTGTTAGATGTGGCATTTTTAATTAAAGGCAGCAGCAGAGAAGCCTGTGGCTCATCGGTTCTGCTTTCATTGTGTGAATTGCTAAATCCAAAGGGCACTTGTACAAAAGATTTGGTCAGAGCACATGTTCTGGACCCGACGCTGCAGAAGTGCAAGTGGAAAAGCAACCGAAGTGACAGGTAATTTACACCAGCACCCGCCGGGCCCTTCTCTCTGTGAGAGCTTTCTGTGAATTCCCGGCTGGGTCAAAACTGGGGGGGGATTTTACAAAACTGAGATTACCATTCTGTTCTTTCCAGAAGAGGGAGAAGTGTTTCTGACAGAAAGGCAAGTACTAGAGAAAAGCAAAGCAGGAGGAAGCCCCACACCCAGCAGTGCAGCCGGAGACCACGCTCATGCATTTGCTTCAGTAGCTGCTGATGCTCCCCCTGCTCCTGGGGCTCCCCGCCAGTGCTGGGGTGCATGAATGGATGGCACAGACCCTCCGTATCAAACAGTGGCCCTCCCAGGAATTTTACCTTCCAAAGGAATAAAGGTTTGAACAGAGAATAATTTGGCCCCCCCATCAGCCACCCACCTAACCCACTGGCTCTAAGCAGGTCAAGCAGGACCAAAAATCACCACTGGACCTGGGCCAGGGATTTGAGCGTAGCTGGAAAATGCCCAAAGCCCCCGGCAGCGTGGATACATCCAAGAAATACCTGTGTGGATAGAGCCAACCAAAAAAAAAAGCCTTCTTACCCTCTTCCACCTGGCACCATCCCAAGGCAGTCTCACAAGCCCAGGTCATCGCTAGGCAGTCTCCTTTAATGAAACCCAGCATTTCTGTAATAAAAATCAGAATTTTAAATCTGTTTGCAAAAGGCCAATCCCTAACTCATCTTGGCCGATGGGCAGAGATGAGGAGCAGAGAAAAGCTCTTCTCTCAGGGTATGGATAGCAGAAACATCAGGCCCCACGGATGCGCGTGGCTGCCTTCCTGTTGGAGTGCAGGGGGCCAGGATTTCCCTCGACGAGCCCCGCAGATGGTGTTTGTTTGCTCAGCCAGGATAAAAAAGGAAAATATTTGGTGCAATCTGCTAGCAGGCAGAGGCAGACATATGGTCGGTGTGACGCAAGCCTGGATGCTCGGGAAAGCGCAGTCAAAGCTTTGCAGCAGCTTTTAGGTGTTGGATTGCCCTTGAGTTATGTGGGATACAAGTCCACCTTTGAAGAACTTGAGTGCAGGTTTTGTACGGTGGCTGCTGTAGCTTGAACTCTTATTATTAGCCCCACTCTAATTAGTCCTATTATACTATCCCTATTGTACTAGAGTTATTACAATTAACCCAATTTTAATGTGAGCCTCAGCTCTAACTGAGCACTGGGAGGAATTCTCCCTGGTTTGATATCTGTTAGTCAGGCGTGCACAGAACATAGGTTAAAAGTGACGGAGGCAATTAAAGGCAATTGCTTACACGTTCACATGCGGCAGAGTCAAGGTGTGGGTGCAGCATCACTTTCGTTCTCTTTACCTGTGACTTATGAGCGTGTTGTTAAATGTATCATTGCAGCATCAAGACTGTAAGATATCTTTGGGCCACCCCAAAACAGAAAATCCTTTTTATTTCCCTTTTAGTTAAATTTAAAAAATCCAAACTCTAATTCTTCTGATTTTTGTTTCCCAAATATCTTAATTGGGACTAACCCCCCCAAAGGCAGTGCTGGTGACATTAAAGGTTTTTTCACGGTTTCTTGGCTGCACCAAAGGGGCAATGGGGGCAGTGGACCACAGCTGCAGAGCTGTGGTGGGGCTGTGCCACAAGCCGTGATGTGACTCAGCACCCATGTGGAGTCTCGGGATCCATCCGATCCCAAGGCAGAATGCCGGGGACAGTGCACGTTCTACTGTAAACACTGCATTTTGGGGTGTTGTGGGTTGGTTTGGGCTTTTTTAAACATAGAAAGCAAGAACCTTTCCTTTCCATAAAGATGCCTTTGTCAGGATTTAATTCCCTTTTCCCCTGTATGTCTCCTTTTGAAGACGTACAGCCGAGTGTCCCTTTGAAGTCCTTGCTTTTAAATTTACCTTTTGGTTGCCATGTGCTCCACAAGGTCAGGCAGGGACCTCCACACCGTTGGTAAGGGCTCAAGCACCTCTGATTTCATCAGGATAAAACAGATTACTGGGGTTGCAGATGCTGGGCTTGTTTTGGGGAGAAATTTGCTGTGACTTGTTAACAAGAAACCTGCCTCACTTTGAAGAATTCAAGTTATTTTGGCAGGGGTAGAGCAGACCCCTTGGCTACACCTGAGCACTCAAAGGCAGGGACAGATGCGATGTCCAAGCCCCAGGACGGGGAACTCCATGGAGTGAAGCTCCGTCCCCTGCTGAATTTGGAAAGGCTCTGTGGGGAGGGATGGGGCCTGTTCTCTGGCTCTGGCCACACCCAAAACATCTAGTATGGTCATACTGGTGCCTCTGCTGAGTTTGCTCTGGTCCATGAATGGCTCAGCTCCACCTTTTAGCTTGAATAAAGTCAAATCAGGGAAAAAAAATACAGCAGCAAAGAGTATAGCTAGCGTTTCTGGAGGATATGAAATGCATAGGTAATGCTCCCTTAATTTAAATCAAAATGCTTCTTCCCTGCTAAGCCTTCCTTCCAAAGGCAGGAGCAGCAGGCTCCAGCATCCCACAAAAACCTTGCCTCATGCTTTTTCAAAGTGAAAAACAGAGCTGAGTGGCAAATGAAAAAAAAAAAACGGGAAAACCAAGGGGTTACTACAGCGATGCATGGATGCACTGCAGTCCTTGGGAAACAGCAGCCTGGTGCCCTGCACAGGGGCTGGAGGAAGGGCCGGGGGGCGGCGCAGAGAGCTGCCCCTCCGAAACGTGTCGGAGGCCTCCCGGTCTTGCTTTTTCCCTAGGTGCTGAGTTACCGCATAATAGCAAGACAGATTTTCTTCAGCTGCAGCTTGGCCTGAACCATTGCACGCCCGCACATGCAGAGCTCCCAGAGCATTTTCCCAACTGCTTCCCAGCTAAGGAACAAACACCCAGCACGACTGTATGTGTCCACAGGTGAGGGAATATATTTTTTAAATAGGAAAGGATATTCTTTTTTTCTATACCTATCTGTACTAAATCCAAATTAACATGATAGCAGTTCCTGATGATTTATGTTGTTATGATAAATAACAGCAACCGCGTGCCGCTTAGCCGATGATTAGTGATCCTTATTTACAGGGTGTTCAGCTCAGGTCTGTAGTTTACACTTGCAGACAAAGGAGAGTTCAGCTTTCCTTTTCTCCTGTATATTGCGGCCACATTGTAAATCCTGTACCAGCAGCCCTGACGGCTGCATTTTAATCCACAAACAGGATTGCTATAAACTGCCAGAAGAAACACTGATCTGACCCAAGAGCCACAGGGCCTGTTTCCCTTTGGCCTGGGGGGCACAGCCAGCCTTGCCAGCCTCTGCGGGGAAGTGTGCTGAAACTGTGGCAGCAGCTGACCTCATTTCTCCACCATGCAAACGGGCCCTTGGGGATGGGAGAGCCCAGTGGCACGGACGCTGCCCTTTTCATTAGATCAGTGCTGAGCACCTCAATCTCACAGCCCGGGTGGATCAGCTTCCCATTTTTTAAGATGATTTCAAGGGCTCATATAACCACATAGGCTGGCATGCTCTGTTACACAGGCCAAACGATCTCAACTGGTAGTTTCTGCTTGAGCCAGAGCTCCAAAACACCAAGGAGGGTGGGAGGGAAACACAAAACAGCAGCTTTGATTTATCAGGAAGAGGCTGATGAGTAACACAGAAACTTGGCAGTCCTGGAATAGCACCTCTCTCTCCCATTTAACTTAGCGTGAGAAGTGGCAGTACATTGTGCAAAGGGGCACTGTATGTTAACGTGTCATATACGAGCTGATTTCAAGCACTGAAATTACCCCCTGTAGGGTATTCACAGTGGAAAAAAGACCCCTATAATATCAGGACTCTCCAAAGGAGCTGCGGAGGTTTCTTGCTCTCACGGGTCAGGGCTGAAGCCCTGCTAACACTCACCGAGTAATTACATTTTTCTGTACACCAGCAGAGTTACATCGGTGTGGCACATGGTGTTTCTGTAACGGCTGCAATATGAACTCTGTCTGAAACTGCATCCCTTGGCTCTGCTGCCTTCACCATCAGCAAAGGCAGGGCAACACTTGTGGAGCGAACCGTCCCATCCCTCCTCTGCATGGGCATCGCTGAGCCTTTTCCAACATCTCCATCCTTGCAGGCATCTGGGGGCCTAGCTCTGGCACATTAAGGACCTTTGAAGGTTTGGGCTTTTTTTTTTTTGTTTGTGTCTGGGGGTTTTTTGTTGATCTTGGTTTTTAAAACTCCTTTTCCTGATTTAAAACCGAAGCTTGATGGGAGAGCAGTTCACAAACACACACTTGTACTTTAGGTGCGCGTACACTGCCTCGTTTTCAGCCCCAAACCTCCCAGTGAAGGTTCCCATTGCTATAACTCCATGTTATTCCCTATTCCTGCCTAATTCCACGAATCCCAGTTTATAACCCAACCCTGAGGAGCAGGAGGCTCCGTTTAATCCAGAGAACCTCAGGCTGATAACCAGTGTGGTTTATAACAAACGGACAAGCTTTGCTTTTGTTACCATCCACTGATATGTGGCAAAGAGCTGTTTATGGGTTAAAAAAGCTGCTTCCTAAGACTATAATGAGGATGGCCAAAAGCTGAGGGTGTAGAAAGCATAAGGGGCTCATAGGTGGTATTTTCTCTCCCAAATGGGGGTCTGTAGGGTCCCTAAAGGGGATATAAGGGCTCCCAGGGGGTGTATGCTGTCCCAAAGGTCCTCTGTAGGGTCCCTAAAGGGGATGTAAGGGCTGAAAGGGGCTAAGAGGGGGTCCCAAAGAGGGATATAAGGGCTAAGAGGGGTAGAAAGGGGTCTCAAATAGGGATATAAGGGCTCAGAGGGGCTAGAAGTGGGTTCCAAAGATGAATTTAAGGGCTCAGAGGCGTTTTTTTGTGGTCTCCAAGGGGGTATATAGGATCCCAAAGGGAGTATATATCGGTCCCAAAGGGGATATTTGGGCTCACGGTGCATAAATGGGGCCCTAAAGGGGGCTATAAGGGCTCACAGGGTGCATTTGGGGCTTCCAAAGTGGCATATATGGGAGCACAAGGGGTATAAGGGGACCTGTAGATGGTATATGGGGTTTTGAAAGGGGATATAAGGGCTCACGGGCAGTATTTTTGCTCCCAATGTGGGCATATAGGGTCCCAAAGGGGGTATAGGGTTCAGAGGGGCTAGAAGGTGGTCCCATAGAGAGATATAGTAGTAGTGGGAGGCCGAGGCGGGGGGGGTGGGAGAGTCCAAGGAGTGGGGGTGGGAATCTGAGTTCTTGGATTAAATCATTGATCACCACAGCATTAACTCCGTTAATAATCTTTTTTATGATTACCTAGATTTATTATTTTCTGAAGAAACAAATCAATCCTAAAACTTGTTTTAATCACATGATTATCCAGGCTGTGGCAAGACAGCAGGGTGGACAATCAGTCCCAGAGTTACCTCCAGCTTATAATGAGTAATTAGTAAAATTATAGTGAAAGTAGTAAAATGATTTTCAAAACTTTCAAAGGGGGGAAATGTCGCAAATATTATGATCAAAATTAAAACTTGATTTCATATTAAAGAGCCAGGTTTGATTAAAAGTAAAAATTGTAAAATACAGGAGTGTTAAGAATCAACTGTAGTTACAGGAACTTAGGAGCTTTAAAAAATGTACTATGTGTAACCATAAGGATTCAAGCATTGTCTAAAATCAGTTAACCTCGGAGACTTGGACAAAGATTAACTGATTTGTAGCATTTTGTTTTAAGAAACTAAGGAAGCCGTTACAGACACCCGTTTCCTGCTAGGAAACCCCCACCCTTCCCATCTCCACCTCATTACTGAGGATTCCAATGAGTAGAGTTCAGTGAGGTGAACCAAGGGTTGCTTTAAATATAAGACTATTAATGAAATGGTGTGACTGAAGGACTAATCATTAGAAAGGTCAAATTTAACAATAGATATATTATGCTAATTAATATTAGGTAATGATGAGAACCGTACTGCACAGAATCATCTAAGAGGTAACTAGTGGACACAGTGAGGAGGAGTATTTACTTCATCCCTCGACCACGAGAAGACTACCACGGACCTTCACTGCGCCTGCTGCATTAAGGACATTTACATATGCTAATCATATGCTAATGATTCACTGGACAGTTAATGTTTCTGTAAAACATCCCCTAGAACTTCAGTGAATCTGTATAACAGGTGTGTATTCAACCTGCACTGTTGGAACAAACAAGTCCGCACGCGAGGTGGAGCCACCCCCCCGTGTGCCCAGCGCTGCAATGAAGGAGTGCCTGCTTCTGAACTTCTCCTGGCTGTTGAGGAGTTTTATTCTGGACTTCATTAACAGGAGGGGCTATACATAGTACCTGAGGGGGATTGAAGGGCTCGGACCACCTTGAATGGGTCCCAAGGCAGAATATAAAAGCTCAGAGGGGCTAGAAGGGTTCCCAGAGAGGGGTATAAGGGCTCGGAATAGCTAGAAGGAGTTCCAAAGAGGGATATAACAGCTCAGAGGAGCTAGAAGTCATCCTAAAGAAGGGATCTAAGTACTCAGAGGGGCTGGAAGGGGTCCCAAAGAGGTATAAAGGGGCTGGGAGGGGCTATACATGGTACCTGAGAGGGATATAAAGGCTCAGACAACCTCGAATGGGTTTCAAAGCAGAATATAAAAGCTCAGAGGGGCCAGAAGGGGTCTCAAGGGGCTATAAGGACTCACAGGTAGTATTTCGGCTCCCAAACAAGATGTATAGGGTCCCAAAGTGGGTAGAAGGGCTTCCAGGAGGTATATAGCAGCCAAAAAGAGGTCTATAGGGTCCCTAAAGGGGATATAAAAGCTCCCAGGGGGTATATGGTGTCCCATAGGGGGTCTAGAAGGGGTCCTAAAGGGCATATAAGGGCTCAGAGGAGCTAGAAAGGGGTGCCAAGGAGGGATATAAGGGCTCAGCCGAACTAAATGGGGTCACAAAGAGGGATGTAAGGGCTCAGAGGGGCTAGAAGGGGTCCCAGAAAGGGATATAATTGCTGACAGGTGTTATACGGGGTCCCAAGGAGGGATATAAGAGCACAAAGGCATTTTTAAAGGCCCCCAAGGTGTTTTATAGAAACCTAAAGGGAGTATATGAGGGTCCCGAAGGGGGATATCAGGGCTCACGGGGTATACAGGGGGTCATAAAGGGGACTATAAGGGCTCACATGGTGGATTAGGGGTCCCAAAGGCACATATATAGGCACAGAAGGGGTAGAAGTGGGCTTGTAGGGGCTGTATGGGATCCTGAAAGGGGATATAAGGGCTCACAGGTGGTATTTTGACTCCCAAAAAAAGGGTATGTAGGGTCCCTAAAGGTGGGATAAGGGCTTCCAGGGAGTATACGGTGTCCCAAAGGTGGTCTATAGGGTCCCTAAATGGGATATAAGTGCTCAGAGGGGTGTATGGGGTCCCAAAGGGGGATATAAGGGCTCAGAGTGCCTACACCGGGGTCCCAAAGAGGGGTATAATATTGAACATCAGACGATTGCTTCCATACCAAAAGTGCCAACACTGAAAGCTCTTGCTGCTCTTCAACTGCCCCTGCCAGCTCATCTCCAGGTTCACAAATTTTATATTCTTCCTCCCCTCATTCTCATCCTCACACAATCAGTGGCCCTCACACGCCCCCACCAGCCTCCCACACCCCTGTCATGGCTCAGCTCGAGTTCAAGTCCACCAGGTGCGTGAGGTGTGTGGGAAATTCGGATCGGCCCCCTTGCTCTCTAGACTCCTCTCATCCAAAGGGATGTAGGGCTAGGTGCGGCTGGACTGAACCGTCCTTCCCCTGTTACAGGCCACACACAACCTACACCTCCCTGTCTTTCACAATCCTGCCCACTATGCCAATTTAAAAAATGGCATGGCCCACTCGGGACTCGTGATGCTTCTTTTAGTGCCATCTCCAAGTGCAAAATTACGGCGAACACGCCAAAGGGGTTGGTTTCAATCACACAGCACAAACTTCATTATTTTACCCGTAAAGCGGCATGCAATAGGTGAAAGGGAGTGAAAAGGAAAAGTAAAGATAGGAAAAAAAAAAGAAGAATAACTACCACCATGAGTCCAAGGCGTCCCTGTGGTCCCAGATCCAGGCAGCATCCCGCCAGTCCTCACAATCAATATCCATCCTTGGTGGAGAGAGCTCTTCAGGGTCTCGTTGTTAGGGGTTGACCTTTTATGCCAAGGAGCAAACCTTCCTCCTCCTTTACTTTGGGGATCTCCACCTGTTCTTGGCCCTTAGGATAGAAGTGTGTTTCTGTACATTATAATTAGCAAGGTTCAGTTAAAGGGCATTTTCTCACCCCTGTTTTTGAGACAGCAGTTGTGATTCATCCTCCCTGACAGCAGCTGCATGGTTATCTCTGCCAGTCTTGACAACAGGGAGGAGCCGTGGCACCTCTGCGCCACTCTGTCCACCCTCTCAAGGATGTGCTATATTTTGTTGTTGGGCCAGAGTCGGCCTTGCCCACAACATTTCCGTTCTGTTCCTGGGAGAAACAACTGCGTCTCAGGCAGGCTGCTCACAGCAACTCATGTCAAGTTGTGAGCCTCACTTTTAGGCCACATCAAATCCATAGTCCACCTGGAAGTGCTCCATGACAAGGTTGAGACAACACTGATCATCTGACCAACCCTTACAACCCCCGCCACCAGCCTCCTGCTTCCCCCCTTCCCCAGCCTGCCACCCCCCCCCACAACTCCCTCCGACACCACACCATGACCCACATCAAGACTCCAGTAATGTCCCCTACAGCACACAGACAGAGAAACCACACCAACTACAGCATTCACACCTCCTGGGCTGCAACCACCCTGCCCAGCACACGCTCCACTTTGCATCACAGACCACAGAGCCTCTCTCTGCCCAAACACATCCCACCCTCACCTGCCCTCTCCACCAGGCTCCATTTAAAAGCCCTCCCTGGCACTCCACACCCAGAGAGCAGCGGCCACTGCCACCCTTTAGCCCTGCTCAGGACCAAGCTACACAGTCTCTCCCTCACTGCCCCCACCCTCCAGGGGGAAGGGAGGAGAACTGGGAAAGACAACAAGGCAAAACTCAGGGCTTCCCACAAAAAACCTTTAAGACAGCAACAGCAGAAAAGAAAACTGAGATGGAAAGCAAACAACAACCCAAGAACAGAAAAGACTCATGCACATCACTTACATTACAATGCTTCACAGGGAATCCTGGGGCCCAGCTTCCTCCTGAGTTGGAAAAACCTACACTCAGCACCCTCCTCCCTCTAAATCCTGAGCACCATGTCACCTGGGAAGGAACTGATTTGGGCTGATTTGGCTAAACTGTCTGACCTGTGGGCTAATTAGTCACCTCTCCCACCTGTGTCCCCCAGCCCCAGCCCTAGCCCCAGCCCCAGCAGCCAGCACCTCCAGTTGCTCCCCCAGCTGCTCCCCCAGCTCAGGAGAAAATTAACTCTGTTCTGGCCAGAACCAGCACATTCTTCACACCTTAGGCCAACCCACCAACATCATGCACAGATCCTGCACCTTCCAATGCCTGGTCACCACATTTATTTCTGTCTTTGATAAACATAGAGATACATACACACACACTGCAAAGTGGCACAAGTGCTCTCCAGCCAAAAGTGCCAGCACTGAAAGCTCCTGCTGCTCCTCACCGGCCCTTGCCAACAAATCTACAGGCCCACAAACACTGGGGTTCCAGGCTTTCCTAGATGACCAGCGCTGTGACATTTACCATCACCTCGACCCGGCTGACCACAGGAAAAAAAAAAAACCAACAACTTCTTTTTTGGGTCCCAAAGGGGGCATGTAGGGCTCTCAGGGGGTATATGGTGTCCCAAAGGGAGTCTATAGGGTCCTTGAATGAGGATATAAGGGCACGCAGGGAGTATATGCTGTTCCAAAGAGGGTCTATAGGGTCCCTAAAAGGGAAATAAGGGCTCAGAGGGGCTACACAGGGGTCCCAAAGAGGGATATAAAGGCTCAGAGGCCCCAAGGGGGCACATAGGATCCCAAAGGGAGTATATGTGGGGCCCAAAGGGGATACTAGAATTGGAAGGGCATATATGGGATCCTAAATAGGGCAATAAGGGCTCTTAGGGTGTAGTTGAGAGACGCAAAGGGGTGTATATGGGCACACAACAGGTACAAGGGGACCTGTAGAGGGTATATGGGGTCCTGAAAAGGGGTATAAGAGCTCACAGGTGGTATTTTCGCTCACTAATGGGGTATGTAGGGTCCCTAAAAAAATGTAAGAGCTCCCAGGAGGTACATGACGTCCCAAAGGGGGTCTATGTGTACCCTAAAGGGGATACAGTGGATCCGAGGTGGTACATGGTGTCACAAAGGGAGTATATATGGTCTACAAAGGGGATGTAAGGGCTCCGAGGTACTATACGGGGGTCCCAAAGAGGGATATATGGGCTCAGATGGGCTATACCAGGTCCCAGAGAGGAATATATAGGCTCAGAGGGGCTATACGGGGTCCCAAAGAGGCTCAGACGGGCTAGAAGGGGGTACCAAAGAGGGATATGAGGGCTCAGAGGCCTTTTTTAGGTTCCCCAAGGGGTTATATAGGATCCCAACGGGAGTATATGTGGGTCCTAGAGAGGATATTAGGGCTCACAGGGCATATATGGAGTCCCAAGAAGGGCTGTAAGTGATCACAGGGTGTATTTGGGGGTCTCAAAGGGGCATATACCAGCATACAAGGGGTAGAAGGGAACCTGTAGGGGCTCTATGTGGTCCTGAAAGGGGATATAAGGGCTTACAAGTGGTATTTTGGCTCCCAAAGGCGGTATATAGGGTCCCAAGGGAGGTATAAGGCCTCCCAGAGGGTATTTTGACTCCTAAATGGGGTATGTAGGGTCTCTAAAGAGGATACAAGAGCTGCCAACGCCTATATGGTGTCCCAAAGTAGGTCGATAGGGTCCCTAAATAGGATATAAGGGCTCAGAGAGGTGAGAATGGGTTCCAAAGAGGGTTACAGGGCTCAGATGGGATATATGGGATCCCAAAGACGGATTTAAGGGCTCAGAGGGTCTAGAATGCAGTCACAAATAGGGCTATAAGCACTCAGAGGGGCTACAGGGTGGGTCCCAAAGAGGGATATAATGGCCCAGAGTGGATAAAGGGTGTCCCTAAGAGCGATACAAGGGCTCAGAGGCCTTTTTTAGGGTCGCCAAGGGGGTATACAGGAACCCAAAGGAAGTGTATGTGGCTCCCAAAAGGGGTTATTAGGGCTCTGAAAGCTATATATGGGGTCCTTAAAAGGGCTATAAGGGCTCACAGGGTGTATTTGGGGGTCCTATAAACACATACAGGGGTACACAAGGGGTAGAAGGGAAACTGTAGGTGGTATATGGTGTGCTGAGAGGGGATATAAGGGCTCACAGGTGGTACTTTGGCTCCCAAAGTGGGTATGTAGGGTCCCTAAAGGGGAGATAAAAGCTCCCAGGGGTAATTGGTGTCCCAAATGTGGTCTATAGAGTCCCTAAACTGATGTAAGTGTTCAGAGAAGCTATATGGGTGTCCCAAAGAGGGATATAACGGCTCCCAGGGGCTATACGAGGATCCTGAAGAGAAATATAAGGGCTTAGAGGAGCTGTATGGGGGACCCAAAGAGGAATAAAAGGACTTGGAGGGGCTAGAGGAGGGTCCTAAAGATGGATATAAGGGCTTGGGGGGGGCTAGAAACAGGTCCCAAAGATGGAGAGAAGGGATATAAGGACTCAGAGGCCTTTCTTAGGGTCCCCTAGTGGGTATAATTCATCCTAAGGGGAGTATATGTGAGTCCCTATAGGGATATTAGGGTTCATGAGGCATATATGGAGTCCTAAAAGGGGGCTAAAAAGGCTCTAAGAGTGTATTTGGGGGTTCCAAAGAGTCAAATATGGGCACACAAGTGGTATAAGGAGAGCTGTAGAGGGTATATGGGGTCCTGAAGGGAATATAAGGGCTCACAGGTGGTATTTTGGCTCTTAAAGGAGGTATATAGGGTCCCTAAAGGGGGTATAATGGCTCCCAGGGGGTATATGGCATCCCAAAGGGGCTCTATAGGGTCCCTAAAGGGGATATAACGGCTCAGAAAGGCTATACAGGGCTCCCAAAAAAGGATATAAGCCATCAGAGGGGCTACAGGATGTCCAAAAAAAAAGGGATATAAGGGCTCAGAGGTGCTAGAAGGGGTCCCAAAGAGGGATATAAGCGCTCAGAGGGGCTTAAAGGGCTCCAAAAAATGGATATAACAGCTCAGAGGAGCTAGAAGGAGTCCCTAAGATGGATACAAGGGCTCAGAGGTTCTAGAAGGAGTCCCAGAGAGTGATATAAGGGCTCAGAGGGGCTATTCGGGGTCCCAAAGAGGGGTGTAAGGGCTCAGAGGGGCTATATTGGGTAAGAAAGGGGGTTAATGACTTAGGGGCACTAGAAGGCGGTCACAAAAAGGGATATAAGAGCTCAGAGGGCTTTTTTTTAGGGTCCCCAAGGGTGTATTAGGATCCCAAAGGGAGTGTATGTGGGTTCCAAAGGAGATAATAGGGCTGACAGGGCATATATGGAGTCCTAAAGGGGGCTATAAGGGCTCACATGGTGTATGTGGGGGTCCCAAAAAAGCATATATGGGCATACAAGTGGTAGAAGGGGACCTGGAGGGGCTCTATGGGGTCCTGAAAGAGGATATAAGGGCTCACAGGTGGTATTTTGGCTCTCAAAGAGGGTATATAGGGTCCCAAAGTGGGTATAAGGGCTCACAGGAGGTATATTGCATCCAAAAGGTATGTATATATATACACACCTAGAGTATATATATAGACCCCTATATATATATATAGGACCTATATATACCCTTAAAGGGGATATGAAAGCACAGAGGGGGTATATCGTGTCCCATAGCGGGTCTATAGGATTCCTAAAGGGCATATAAGGACTTAGAGGAGCTAGAAAGGGGTTCCAAGAAGGGCTATAAGAGCTGAGAGGAGATACATGGGGTCCCAAAGAGGGATATAAGGGCTCAGAGGCCTTTTTTTATGGTCCCCAAGGGGGTTATATAAGATCCTAAAGGGAGTATATGAGGGTCCCAAAGGGGATATTAGAGCTCACCAGCATATATGGAGTCCTAAAGGTACCTATAAGAGCTCACAGGCTGTATTTGGGACCCCCCAAAGGGGCATACAAGGGCACACAAGGGGTATAAGTGGAGCTGTAGGGGGTATATGGGGTGCTGAAAGGAGACAGAAGGGCTCACAGGTGGTATTTTGACTCCCAAAGGGGGCATATTGATTCACAAATTGGGTCTAAGGGCCTGTAGATGCGCTGGCAAGGGCCAGTGAGGAGCAGCAAGAGCTTTCAGTGCTGGCACTTCTGGTGTGGGAGCAATCGTCCCGATATTATATCCCTCCTTGAGACCCCATGTAGCCCCTGTGAGCACTTCCATCCCATTTAGGGACCCTATAGACCACCTTTGGGGCACCACCTTGGAGCCATTATACCCCCTTTAGGGACCCTTTATACCACCCCAAAAGGGAAAGCTATCCAGCTCCATCCCTTGTGATCCATCCCAAAGCAGATCTGTCCACAAAGACTTTCCACTGCCAGCCCTGGTAGGCTGAGGCAAGGGAAAAAGCCCTCACACAGAGGTGCTCACAGCTGTGCCAGCACCCCAAGGAGCACTGGGTGGCCTGTGCAGGAGGTCACCCTACTCCAGGCTGGGCCACCTCTGGAGCTCCTCCACCAGTAGAGGAGCAGACCACCACCTGGTGATACACACCCATGCGTAACTTCTCTGGAGCCCTCATCGATACACGTCACCAGGCAAACTTCAGCCCTGTGCTGATGGTCTTCTCAGCATGTGTCTATTTGAAACAGCACTGGTGTAATTAAAGGTTCTCTACTAATTGGATGTGTAACTCTAAGGGACCTCCTTGAATTCCATTTCAAGCTGGTTGGTATCATTTTGACTTAAATTCATTGCTGTCTTGCCCAGGAATAACCCAGTTGGGTCTGGTTATGGTATCATCCTCCTCCCTCCTCCCCAGCATGCTCTGGATGCCCTTCAATTCATGAGGTGCTGGCTGTGAAGTAGCCACCGTGCAGCACAGCCGAGGGCGGCGTGAAACCCCTTCAGCTGGTAGCTAGGACGAGGGCTGGGAGTTCACCTTGACCCACTAATGGAGGTAAAAACCTCAATTATTACCCCGTCTTCGCTTGGATTTTATCTCATGTGTGTTCCCATAAATTGTCGTGCCCTGAAGATGTGTTCTTTTGCTTCTTTGGAGCCCGTGAAGACCTGAGCTCTTTCTAAGAGATGCTTCATTCCTACCCAGTGCGCTTGTCCGTAGTGAAAACCCCGCTGCTTAAAATTCCAGAGCCTCCCTTAAATGGGAGGTAGGGGTAGATGATCAGATTGTTGCTCTGAGCCTTAAAGCTTGTGGGAGCACCGCCGTTTATCCTCTTACCTGCCAGCACAAGGCCTGCAGAATTGCTCTCCCTGGTGATGGCCTATTTCCAAAAGTCTGCTACAGATATTTTGGGGGGGCCTGGTCTGGCCCGAAATGGGCCATGCTCCCCCTCATTGCTCTGAGGAGCTGGTCCTCCTCCCTCATTACCAGCGCTGTGTATGCAAGGAGTGGAGCCAACAGTAAGACAGCACCGGCTGCATCCCATACTAATGTTGTTCTTACTATTTCAGTGCCATCTTCCCTCTTTCCACCCTCTCCCTGAACAACTAAGTTAATTAGAGTGGTTTTTTTAAAAAAAAAGAAATTTAAATACCGCCATGGAATAATAATTCTGGTGAATTAATTTTTTTTTGTCATTCCTCACTGCTTCTTTTCTCTGTTGTGCTCTCTTTTAATACACTGTTGATATTTTGTTATAGCTATGCAAGATCACAGCTGTTGTCTGCAAAAAAAAAAGAGAGGAAAATGACACTGGATGCTGTTGCCATCCAACAACCGTTTTTCTTCCTCTATCAGCTCACAAAAAAAAAAAACCCTTCCCCTATTAAGTGCAGGAGTGTGCATTTTTCTTGGCTTGTAAAAAAACCGAAAAAACCTCACAGCAGCTTCAGTGAAGCAATGGAAGGAAGGCACAGCCCCTACGATAGGCTGGGGCCCCATTTTACTAGGTCGGATCCTGCAAACCCTGGCTGCCAGCAGCGACTCCGCACAGGCAGCGGGTCCGTGGGCATCACCCGCTCCTGCACTTCGCTAATCACTGCGTTACATTTACCTGGACACATTTATTTGACCTATAAATATGTTTTCTGATCCAATCCAGTAACGAAACCACTCCTGCGGTTCTCATGAAAGGATAAATAAAATCCTGTCAGACCCCGAATTCATATTTACAGTAGTGACCAGGGCTCAGAAAACCATCGCTTAACGTTGGCCCTTCTGGATGCCTTTCCTCGGCCCCTGCCAGCCCTTTTCTGGCCCTCAGTGGCCGTTTGCCTCGAGACCCAATCTAAGCAAGGATCAGGCCGGAGAAGCGCCGTGCTCTCAGCGACAGCGATAAACGAAGGAGAGCCGGGATGGAGAGTTGAATCGTTGCCTCCTCCGAGTCCACAGCTCCAATTACAAAACGGATTTGAGTCAGTCTCTCAGTGACCTTATCTCCCTCTCAGACCGAGCCTTGAATCTGCAAGGCTCTGTAGCGAGCAGGGACATTTGTAATGTGGTACGAAAGGTAATTCAGCCCCTGGTGACGTTATATACACAACCTCCTTGCCAGATGCTTCAACAGTTGTAACTGCTTCTCCACAGATTTCAATTAAATTCCCTTAAGTACGTAAACTTTGGCTTGTTTGGACCAATACCTACAGACTGGATTGCAAGAGCAGATGTTTTATTTTTACCTGCAAGTGAAGGCGAGGAGCGTATATCACGGCCGTGACACATTTCATATGAAGCAGATGTTTCTATTAATGCCAGAACTGGATAGAAATTCAAAAGATGCTTTTTGCTTTTTTTGTGAAAACTCTATTTTACCCAATTAAACTGCAACTTGCTGAAGTATTCCAATGAATCACTTCCTCTTTTTTTTTTTTTTTTTATTAGTAGGCTCTAAAGGGACAAAAGAAGAGCTTTGTATCAGTCTCCCTCAATTAAATGTAAAGTACATCTGGACAGAGTCTGAAAATCCATCTTTCACTGGCAGTTGCAAAGCTATCGACATAATAAAATAATACTCTGATTGGTATTACAAGGCTGCATTTAAATCATTGGCATTCATGCTCCGAGTCCTTTGCAGGGAGCGCAAGCCCTCCATTAGAGAAAAGCTTAATTTTATACTGTGATCTGTATAAGATATGCAATGAAAGTGAGAAAAAAAAAGAGCTTTTGCAGAGCTGGAGACATAATAATAGAAGCTACAATGAATGTCTGGGCAGCTTTTTCAGTTACTTATAAACTGCAGGTGTCAAATGCATCCTGGAAAGAAGCTGAATTCCAGTTTTAATTACAGTCAGCAGGTTGAGGCTTCATTCAGGGCTTGATAACACCCTCAATCTGTAACAAAACTCCTCCTGCTATCAGCAAGGAGTTTACACCAAGATCAAGGAGAAATCATGACCTCCTGGCAGTAGCTAAACTCTGAACTTCAGTATCCCACTGAAAAATCCCGAATATCCTTGATATTTAAAGTACCGGTTCCTCGCATCATTATCCTCAGCAAGCCTTGGCATCAGATGGGAACTGAGCTGGTAAAACTCCTCAGATGATCAGGGTGAGAAAGATGTGTCAGGGAAGCTTTCATCTACAGTTTCCTTTGGCTCAAATTAGCTTTGGGGGGAAAAAAAGCAGCCAAAAAAACCCTGGAATCGTGTGTGTGAACCCAAACCAGAGTGCCTTATGGGCCTTCCCAAGTCTCGCAGGGTAAGTACGACCCGGTTTTATCGGCAATCTCTTTTACCAGCGGCAATAAGTTTATTGAGCTCAAAGAGTTCAGGTTCATGATGTGCTTGAATAGCACCAGGTACATCAGTGCTCTGACCCAAAACTTACACGGGCAGCCACTGCTCGGGTGTTGAGGAGGAAGGTTACTGCAGGGTGAGCAGAGGGGCAGGGCCACCTGGGAGATGGAGGTTTTCTGAGCAAGGGAGATGCCTACTGCTTTTCCTCTGCTCAGGGAAACACAATCTTAGGAAGCAAACTTCTTCACGGCGGAGGATTCAGCAAATATACCTGGCTGGTACCATTATTCTCCTGTGGTGGAGAAGACCTGAACACCAGCCAAAAGTAGAAAGGGTCTGGCTGGTGGAATGATCTTCTGTTGGGTACCAAGAGCCAGGAACTGCCCAGGACTGGAGGAGTTACTCAAGGAGTTAGAGAGCTGGAACAAACTTCAGGAACAAACCGAAAGCACTGCAAGTGCTGACTTTTAAAATAATTATATTTGCACTGACATAACCCACACGTACAGAGAAGCTTTATGTCATTAGCAAAGACAGCCCCCACCAACGGCAGATGCGACTCCTGGTACGGAACACCTACGGTCCGCACAACACCCCTGCAAGGTAGGGCGAAGCCGTGAACACCCTTTCACCAGTGGGGAACGTGGCAAAACTGAGCGACTTTCTCATGGTCACCCAGAAAATCTGTTGCTGAGCAGGGAGTGTAGCGTGGGCTTTGAGAGGGCAGCCATGGTGCTGCTTTTTTGTCAAACACCCTGCACTGCTGATGGCTCCTCTGCTCCATCACGGCCATTTCTGCTGTAAGCAAATGGCCACAAGCAGCAGCTGGTGTCACGTAAGTCCTCACAGGCATTAAAGTGATCATAAAAGAATAACTGGGGAGGGAAAAAAGAACCTGTGGAAAGACCAATCTGATTTGTAACCAAATGCCAGTCTTAAATGCCTACCATGTTCCTAGTAACAAAATAAGTGCATTTCAAAACAAAAAGAAAATGTGGCTTTTTATCACCAGAATCATAGAAAACACGGCTGGAAGGACCCTGAGGGGTCATCAGGTCTTTTCCCCAGCTTCTACGATCTCCTGTGGTTGGGTCCCTTCAGTAGATGGAGCTTATGGTGCTATCTTGGCTACTTGTGTCAGAGCTGTCCAGTGTCACATCAGGACCTGCATCCACGCTGTCAGGATCTGCTTGATCTTTAGCAAAGTTGATGAAAACCTAGAAGGTTAAAGGAAAACATTCAGTATGTGACAGCATACAGAATTTATAATGTGAATGAAGATAAAAAAGGAACGGCTGCTCGTTTCACCGGGAGCCTGGAGAGCGCGCTTAGGAATGAATTCACGCTGGATTTGAGAATTGCAAATGTTGGGCTGCTATGGGCTAACATCAATAAATGGATGCACGCTCCTGCACCGCTGAATGGACTCCCAGGATGCAAAGGTAGACATTCCCGTACAAAACCTAATCGTCCTGCAGCTCATGTTTCAAAAGTCCTAGGTAATCTCCGCGCGGTGGCTCATTTTGATCACAGTGTAATACAGCTATATTATTACTTTATAAACCCATCTGTCTCTATATAATTGACATCCGTGCACGCACAACTGCATATTATATAGATAGGTGTATATATAATCACCCCTAACAGTCTTTGTTTGAAGAGCAGCTGATGAATACATAAAATATTCTTACTGGAACTTACTCTCTGCAATCACATTTGCATACACACAAATCCAAGCTGTCCTCCCACAAAACACAACTCGGGGCTGCCTGCTGTTTGTCTGCCCGTTTCTCTCACGACCACTGCCCCTTCTTAAAAGAATATTGAGGATCTCCTCCTCCAGAGCTGTTTAACAATTCACAGGATTACGGGGCTGCAGCTTTTGCTTCTCTCTCTGGGAGAGACCTAATATATCAGATGCTGATGCTCAACAGGATGATTCCTTCTGGACAGTCCTTGCGGCATCCCTTCAGCTGACATGTTTCCTACAAGATTTTGATGCCAGTGGGAATGTTCCTCCAAGGGAAAATGGAAGGAACTTAACCACGAAGCTAAGTTTGAAGTAATGCTAAATGAACTTACAACCCAAATATAGTATAAGAAAGAGTGAAATCAAGCAAATTTCCAGGACTGGTGGAAAGCCTAGCACTGAACTCTGGGGTGATTTATAATCTTGCCCTTCATCCACACCCACGAGACGAGGCTGCGGAAATCAGCAGTGACAGAGGGAAGAACAGATCCTTGATGCTGCAGGCAGCTTTCTATGTGCATTCTCCTAGCGCCAGCACAGGTATCTGGAGGCAGTAGTACTGATAAAGTATCCCCAGGAGGAATGTAGATGGAAATCCCTTTCAAAAAGTAGTCTACTGTGTGCAGCAGTCCATTAGGTGTAACCATCAGTCTGCTCCTCTGTTAAGTTTTAAATGAATGGCCACACATCTTTAATTCCTTACCTCCTCTAACATTGTTTGACTCACTGAGAAGTGCCTGATATTGAAGGCTGCTTTGCTGGCTTCCAGGAGATCAAATATATTCGCTACCCCTCCAGCAGAGACTGGAACGTGATACTCCACCAT
>JAAGAY010002212.1:0-38545 GCA_011801015.1 Ardeotis arabs
GATGACATCCGTTGCTCGTCCCTTGTCCACCGATGCTGTCACCCCATCATAAAAGGCCACCAAGCTGGTCAGGCACGATCTGCCCTTGGTGAAGCTGTGTTGGCTGTCACCAACCACCTCCTTGTTCTCCATGTGCCTTAGCATGGTTTCCAGGAGAATCTGCTCCATCACCTTGCCAGGCACAGAGGTGAGGCTGACCGGCCTGTAGTTGCCTGGGTCCTCCTTATTCCCCTTTTTAAAAATGGGGGTTATGTTCCCTTTCTTCCAGTCATCGGGGACCTCACCCGACCGCCACGATTTCTCAAATATGATGGCCAGTGGCTTGGCAACTTCATCCGCCAGTTCCCTCAGGACGCGCGGATGGATCTCATCAGGCGCCATGGACTTGTGCACCTTCAGGTTCCTCAGATGATCCCGAACCTGCTCTTCGAGTACAGTGGGCGGTTCTTCATCCTCGCAGTCCCTGCCTGTGCCTTCCACGGCTTGGGTGGTGAGACAAGAACTTGGGTGGTGAGACAAGATTCTTAAGATTTGTTCTGCTCATCTTTTAGGTTCTAAGATAAACAAATAGTGATGGAGCACATAGGAACCACTGCTCAGCATTCACAAGAGAGTATCACAGGTGAGTCTAACCTTTGTCTTCCACCCATCCTAGAGAGAAAAAGAAGGAACACCACATGCAGTACTGGTAGTTGTACATTGTAGGCCAAATTTTCAGCCTTCCAGGTTTTCACTACATTAATTCTTCATTGGCGTCTGTGTTGCAATTAATAAAATTAATATTTCAAAGTTATCAAAAGCCTTCCTATACTATTTTTAACTCTCCCCATTGAAGAGCAAAACTGAAATGAACAATTATTTTGTGTTGGTATTGCTGTACCTCAGGAGCCCCAAACCAAGCTCAGACTCCTCCTGAATTTGACAACCTCAAAAACTGAACTGGGACAACTTCCTGTAAGAAGAGATTCTG
This sequence comes from Ardeotis arabs, assembly GCA_011801015.1. Classification (NCBI taxonomy): domain Eukaryota; kingdom Metazoa; phylum Chordata; class Aves; order Otidiformes; family Otididae; genus Ardeotis; species Ardeotis arabs. The sequence goes on from JAAGAY010002212.1 coordinate 971, forward strand.
GTACAAGCTGCTCATGACTGCTCTGCTGTTGTCAGCAGTTTGTGAAAACTGAAATTGGCCAACAGCTACCATTAACTAGCTTTAACTGAAAGCAGAGGTAGGTCAAACCACCCTCAGGATCATGGATAGGGTCAAACCACCCTCAGGATCATGCCCCTCTGTTTTGGGCAAAATGTCCCAACAGTATGCAGGAGTCCAAAGGAATTGCATCCAGCTTTTCTGGATCTTAGCCCTGTATCATCAAACAGTCTGGGTATCTGTTAGAAGGGCCAGGAATGCTATTTTCTGATGGCTGCACACACCAGCACAAACACTCGGCTTTGGAATCTCAGCTCACACATTCCTTTAGCTATATAAAAATTAAAATATGCTAGAATATTAAATGCAAATTGCACAACGCTAAAACTATCTGTAAGCAAGCTGTAACATTCACAGAATCCAATATGTAGAGAATAATTGCGGGACACCAGCTGCTACTATGTTAAGAAGCAAATTTCTTCATTTTTTTCTTTTAAAAAAATATGTTCTTTTTATAGAACTCTTCAATTTGGAGATTTTGAATTCCTTTCAAGCATATAAAATAATTATACCTGACAGTTTCTATTTTATTTACTTGCAAAGTTTTGGATTATTTTTTTTTTATCATTTCAAATCCCAATAATAAGAGTAATCAGTCATTTGCAGGGATGTGTAAGAAATAATTTTGTCATGTTGGTCCCCACTCCTGTAATGATGTAGCATTTCATCAGATTGAACATAGTGTATCATGTTGAAAATTGTATTAAAATGATAATGGCAACTTCGGATTTCTTTGAAAACTCTGAATATGAAGATACCCTGGAGAACACGACAAATTCTTTTATAATTATGTCAAGCTGAATCAAGAGCAATTCCTGTGAACAGAAAGGAGTTATTGGTATTAACAGCAGTGAAAAGAAATTTGGCTAGCTGTCCAACAGGGAGAAAACATCCCATATTTCTGCAGTTATTTGTTTCTTCTAATTTATTCTCATTTATTGTTTGTCTACAGGAGCATAACTTTACCAGCAAAATGTGCAAAGCCTCTAGGTCTGAAGGTAAGCCTCTGGTTATCTGTTTTAGTAAGACACCACACTGATACAGGATGCTGTTTGGAGCAGCTAGCAGCATGGGCACATAAAATATAAATTCTCTCCTCTAATGTAAGACACCTAACTGAGGGTACTAGATCCCAGACTTTGATGCTGTCCATGATGAATTGTAGGCATCTCCAAGAGTAATTCAGATTTTAGAAGGATATCAATCACTCTGGGAAGGCACCTACCACGTTCCAATGCCTATAGAGAGAGCTGAGGAGAAATATGCCTCAAATAAGAACATCCTTGAGTTTGATGCAATAGAACTGAGCCTACACTGTTTTCCCTTCATTCACTGTTTTAACTAAATAACTTGTGGTATCATTATTTTACACTGTGCTAAAAATATACGTAGTCTATAAAGAAGGATCCATCATGCAGTAGTGAAATTTATAAGATTTCCTATATATAAGGAGAAAAAACAGTATTTCTAATTTTAAGCTGTGGTAGAGGGAAGATTAAGGCAAGAAAAAATCAAGCAGAAAGAACAGCATGGAAATAGCAATAAGAGAAATCTGTGCAGTATCTCTCCACAACAGTCTCCAAAGTTTTGGGAACAAAATGACAGCTGTTTTTGCATATCCTACATGTACAGGTCTTAAACAGAACAACCAAAGATGTAGAGAAAGGGATAAGATTTTGTGGGTCACAGTTACTAGATTTCTGGTACCCAGAAGCAGAGAGAATTGAGGAAGAATTTCAAGGTGCCAAGAAATATTGAGATTGCCCCAATCCATGTGCAGGACCTCAGAAGATACCTGAACATGCTTCAAAGATGAGACTGTATTGGGTGGATGCTGCTTAGCTCTCCTGTGTGTGCTCAGAATGATTATTCCTTATTTCTGGGCTGAGGAGGAGGAAAGGGAAGAAAATCCTCTTTAACCTCATTTCTACGGCCACCGTGCGAGATGGCTGATTCGATGGAGAGTTCAATTGGGAATTTCAGTACATTAAATAACAGTATTTAGAAACTCACTCTTGTGCTTTGTGAAGCTATGAATTCAATGTTAAAAAACCTGAAAGACACATCATCCCTTTCCAGCAGGACATTAGCACCTCTGATCCTGAGATGCCATAGTGACATTACCCCCACAGCATTTTTTGCCAGCTTAGACGTCCTCTCTGCGTGTCTCCTGTGCACTGTACAGGCAGACAACACCCCTAATTCAGGAGTGTGGATGCCACTAGACAGCTCAGTTCTTTAACAGTCAACAAGAGATCTCAGAGTCATAATGCTGAATGCCTTTTGAAGAGATAGTTTTTACTGGTAACAAGCTTTTAGTTTCCTTTTTATTGCAAGGGATAGACTTACATTTATTTATCAGCTATGAGATAGTCGATAATGGAAATAGCACAGACAATGCACAGTGAGTTTTGGAGACATCAGGGGAAAAGACCATAAGATAATATAATTATCCTTTTTTTTTTTTACACAATACTTTTCTGTACAGGACAAGAATACTAAAATAAGGCAGAGGAACATTGCTCAGCTCCAGGTAAGATTTCATCCCATGCTTTACTGGAGAGCTCAGGAAAATAACAATATCATTTCATACTCTACTGCAGCACTGCTTTTCATTACAAATCTGTACAGATGAGTATGCATTCAATATTATTTTTTATTGTGTTCTACTACCTGTTAACTACTCAAAATGACAGTTCATTACTGTTACTGTTGTTCAATTACCTTGCACAGTTTTCCTACTTCTTTGCCTGGGTAGACAGGAGGAATAGGAGCATTTAAATACAGATACATTGGAGAATCTCCCCACTCTTGAGTACTTCATGTGAATTGCTGCAGAGAGGAAGCTGAATGCAGTACAAGGCATTTTACTGATCCTACTAAAAATTAAACCAGCCTATGGATTCCTAAATATCTATTAAATGATTATTTGCTTCTGTATTGATGTTGAGTGCTCTAGTAACACAAAATATTTTACACACTGCCAAGGAACGTTCAGACTAACTTAATTTCACAACCAGTTACTTTTACTATTTTTGTCCTGCCTTGTAGATTGCATTTAAGGTACTCAATGCTAATACAATTGTATCCTATTAAAAAAAAAAACAAAACAAAACAAACCAAACCCACAAAAAAACCCAACCCAAACCAAACAAATGAACAAAATCAAACCAGTCTAGTGCAGTAATATAATCTGACAACAGTACCTTGTGTTGTCACCAGAGTTCTTTAAAACTCAAGGGAGTTGGGGTTGGAGATGTCACTCTGTCCCAGTTTCCCCTTTTATAGATTGATCTTGGTTTGGAGGAAGCAGCCCAGGAAGAAAGAGGAGAAACTTGTTCTCAGCAACAGAGGACCAAGGACTCCATATTGTTGCTTACACCCAGGAGGGTCTGGATACCCACAGCATCCAGCAAACTTCTGCAGCAGCCTTAGGTTGAAGCCAAAGTGCATGCTTCAGACAAATACCTCCTTGCCAACTTCCCCGTAAGCCAAGTCCCCTGACAAAACTTCCTGTGTCTCAAATATTAATCCTTTTTTATCACTGCCTGACAGAGCCATCATATAAGTGAGTGCCAAGTGGGTACTTAAGAAATAGGTCAAATGGCTCACTCTCTGGAGATGTCTATCCTTCCACTGAGTGTAAAGGCAGCCTAAGGTGACTTCAAGTCCATTTCTGCAAATAAAACCCCTGAAGCTAGTCTGTCCAGTCTTTATTACCAGTGCAGGACCGTGCTGCCATTAGTCTGTATTCTTGACACCAAGAGCCCTTTTGCAATCCCATCTCAGTGCAAATGCCAGTCATGTCCCAGCTGTATAGCAGAGTGACATCTGGGTGACAATCAGCCCTACCTTCCTATGCCTCTGTTGCCCTGGAAAGGGAAACTGGGTACACACCCCAGTCAGATGTTGCAATGTGGTGCAACTGTCCCTGCATCCCTACAGGTCTCAGTCTCTAGATGACTGGATGACTCCCGAGTCCACCATCTTCTATGGCATTTCCTGATCTGCATGCTAGCTGCTGGGAAACCCAATTTTCCTCATGCACTAGGAAGGAAGCATCTACACGTAGCTCATGTTGGTAAATGGTACCGCAGGGCCTCGGGTGAGGGACCCTCATACAGCCTGAGATGATCCAGCTCTTCTTTTATGTCCCTATTTCAGTGGGGATGTTTAATCAGGTCTAAATATAAAAAACATTTGCACCTTTACCAAAGAACACAGATGATGGGTTCCAATACCTCTAACTTGCAAGTAAGTGTCTGGTGGTTTAGAAAACAATCTGCCTAAAAAAATGCATATGCATTATATACGCAGGCAACGCAGAGAGGGAGGTGCCTGTGGAAATATCCAGAGAGAGATCTTGTCCCAGTCAAATGAGGTTCCTAAAATGGGAAGGATTCCTTCAATAAAATTTAGATAGTAGTTTTGTACTTAGCTAGGCAGACTGGACATTCTTCCAACACCCTGAAATAATGTAGCCTTATCATGTGCATTATCTCTCCACACCTTGCTTCCTCTTTCTTTCCTTGAAAACGTAACAAACCTGTTGGATATCTGAACACAATAATTATTCTTTCCCTGCAAGCACCTAGTTGTTGATTGAATTCCTTGGATTTGGGTCCTGTCACAAAACACTTTTCTCAAAGAGATAAAATGATATGACGGTAGGTGAGAAAGTATTAATGCTGGAGTTCTAGTCAATATTCTTCACACAATAAAACCATCCCAAGCCCCAAACTGACTTGGAAAAGCTATTGGTGCTCATTTTAAAATACGGAGACAAAATAATCCCTGATCTGTTTTCAACTGAATTCTTTAAGGACAGATTTGGACTGGTTTCTGGGGTTTTCACCAAATACATTCCATTAGCCTGTGTCAGTCTCAAAAATAAATGTTGTAGGCTTAGTAAATGTAGCAATGACAACTGCCATTTTCCTGTAAAATTCCTACGTAGGCAATATTTCATGATGGACATGTTAGAATGGCTAATGCAGAGAAGGTTCTGAATAAAATTCATTCTCTTATGCTGTAGTACCACAGTTGTGGACAAAATCCACTGAAGGATGAGTAATGACACAGCTCAGAAATAATTATTGCATCAAGACGATAGTACTTTGAGGTATATACCACACGGAAATGGCTAATGTTTCTCAGAGTTTGTCATAATTTTAAATATAGCCTAATGCTTTAAGAATAAATCAGCATAAGTCCTCTGATTTGTCATCACTACAGCCTTGCTGATCTACAATAGTCAAGAATTAGGTCCACAGTATATTAATATTAAATACAGTTATTGTCATTTATATGTTGAAATTATTTCACATGCACAGTTTGCCCACCCAATTGGAACATAACTTGAAAACTAAGGAAATAAATTACTGATACAATGGATCCATAAAGGCATCTGACTACATAGGGCACTGAATACAATGATCCCATGTATTCGTGATTACAATTTGCTTTCTCCAGGTTCTGCTAGTTTTGGCAAGCTTAGAGCTTATGTAGGAGATGATCTACACAAGTATAAATATGAGTGTATTGTTCATGAAAGATCTACAGCCCCAAATTGATCAAACTCCTTATATTAGTGCAACTGCAACATTTTCTGTTAGATCCACTTACCTATGGAGATCCTTAGTTCTAGACAAAAGCCTTTCATTTCTAGATATTCTGAAGTTTGGAAGACAGCAGCAATTTTTTGTTTTAGATTTTTTTAAGTGTATTTTTTAATCATTAGGGCAACTGAACAGTAGATAATATTGATCTGGTCCTTTTCACAGTTTAAAGGTTTGAAATTACTTGTATTCAGCTGTGAGATTTTAACCAGCACCCAACATGTGGTGGACTAGAAAATAAAAGCAGCCCCTAAAACCTACACCACGAGGAGTTTCGGACTGGTAAGCTACAGAAAATTTCCAGAAAAACATGTTTTCTTTATTCTGAATGCAGACTTCCAGTGGGTTGACTGAGGACCCCACAACACGGATCTGGCCCCATTGTAGCACTGAGGACTCATAATCATCTAGGGAGCCCTGGAAGCCCACATTGCCAAATAGGGAGCTTGAGAGGAGACTGAGGAGACTGCTTGCAGGTGATGTGGCTGCTGCAGTGTCTGGGCAGTTCACACACTAGTATGATCTGGGACAGGGAGGTAGGAGGCAGCTCGGAGGTCATCCTGCTGGCCTCCCTGATGCTCAGAAGAAATACTGGGGAAATTCTAGCAGAAAACTGTCCCACTGAGAAATTTTTTGCTATTCTACACATGTCAGAGCGAAGTTTATTTTGGGCCCATGACATTTAGAGTGTCTATGTTAAAGCAAGAATTTGAAAAAAAAAAATTAGAAGGAAAAATAAAATATTAAGAAATCAGAAACAGTACTTGTCTGTATGGCAGGAAAGAGACTTCTTAATGAAAAGAGCTTGTAATTTAGTAAAAGCAGTTTGTCCAGTTAACAAATAACATGAAATGTCAACTCTGAACCAGATTGTACTCATTGGCTTCAGCAACACTTCCAAGAACAGTGTAGCGTACTGCTTCCCACTGCTCCCGTTCCCAGGACCTGGCTGAATAAGAATTTTGTCTTTGCAGCATCCTTCCTGTGTAAGTAGACAAAAAAGACTAATTGGAATTTAATTGTTTTGCAGAAAGTTGTAGCTGAGTGCTACTTCCTTAACACACTCTGGCTGACTCCTCACAAAGCTTTTTGCTGCACCTCCTACCTATTTCATAGCAATCTGAGCGCTACCACAAGTAAGACACATAGAGTACACTTTGGAAATAACAAGATAAGCGTTCTCTACTCTACTGTTTCCAATGTTCTGTATAATTGCTGTTATTAACCCAGTTGCTTTGCCTGAGAACTATGCTCTCCCCTGCTGAAAATAATAGAGGATAGCGTAAGCAGAACACTTTAGAAGCTCCTTAAAAAAGCTTTCAATTGGTCAAACCTCTTTGTTTTAAATCCTCTCCATTTTACTTTTTGCATCATGTTTAGCTGTACAATATATTTTTTCAGGGATATTTTAAACACTCAGGATCCACTTAGACCCTTGGGGTATTGTTGATTTTAACTTCTTCCTTTTTTTAAAGAGAATTTTTGTTTTGCTTTTGCAGATATGTAACACACTAAGATGCACATTAAAACTGAAGTCTGTTTTAAAGTTTTTCAAAGCAAAAAGATGCTAATTTTTTTTGTCCATGCTTCTTTTTAGAAAGGTAGCCATGTATTTCTTGGCTGCTATTGAAGTGTTTATATTCAATAAAGGATTAAAACATCTTCAATGTCTCTAGGTTTAAAGGGCTACTTAGAGTTTCAGGTTCCACCTTGCATGATGAAAGTTGTTTTTCTGTCCTGCATTTCAAATGAATTCTGTAAGAAATGAACTTGGAAATTGCAACTCTGGTAAAATATCACATATTCCAGTTCTGGTACATTTCCTCTGACATTTTGTCAAACATTACACTGTTTTCAATCTCATTTAGAATAATCCAGTAAAATGCTGCATGCAGTATTTGCTCTGTTCTTGGCAGAATCCATGCTGCACATCTACTCTGTCTGGAAAGCATGGCCTTCATGGATCCATTCCTCTTTCTTCTGTGCTTCTGATGTCTTTTATTGTGGGAATCAAACACTGACTTGTTGGCAGTGCCTACCATTTAACATAGACTTACTTCCAAAAGCAAAGAAAAACTCTCTTTTTTTTTTTTTAAGGGAGTAGGTCATTTTTGGCAAGAGGTTTTTGATTTGCAGCACTAGAGACTACACAGTCACTGGTGTCTAGTTAACAAAATTAAATAACTGTCTATCCGAACTCATCTAGAAAAAGTAATAGATCCTCCTCTAGTGGAAACTCCAGCAGTCTCAGAGTCCTCTATCTTAGCTACAAATTTGATTCAGGCTTCTTCTAGTTGCCTGAACAATTTTTTATTTTTTGTAATGTTCTTTTCTGATGTTGCTGTCCAGGTGAAATTTCCTCTGCCTTCTGCCACTCCTAATTTTTGAACATAAATCTCTTCACATAAAGCATTATGAAAGCCAAAAAAAAATCCAAACAAAAAACCACACTTACTGTAAATCAATAATCACTGTTATTTTTGCACAGGGATGACAGAACTGAAAACATAGTGGGTTTTAAATGTAGGATGATAGGGTAGTCTAAGAAGAAAAAACTAAAGAAAAGAATCATCCTTCATGACAAGTCAAAGCTTGGTCAGCTCCCAGGAGCTCTGTATGATCTTATTCTTTAAGATTGCTTAAAATCTATTAGCTGATAACTTTTGGGGTATAAGGTGCTCCTTATGCTATATTCTCTTGGATAAGCCTATGCTAATGCTACCCTGCGTTTTGCAGATAAATCTGAGTGTACTGTTGTGGATGTTTCCAAGCCAGCTAGATGAATATTGTAAAATAACTCTTGTTTAGGATATTTAAAGGGCTGTAATGATCTTGGAACTGAGATGGTTATTACAACTTGAACAATGAATTAAAATGTGAGATTAGGGAAAAGATGCAGATGCAGTGAGATTTTTCCATCACTTTTTGAGTAATTTTCACAGGTGTCTGTTATGTGGGTGCTCTAGAAGCTGAGAAAGAGCCCAGAACAAAACTTCCTCTTCATTATTGCTAGGCTGTGAAGAGGAGTAGGAGGCATTAGGAAATGCAAGGCTTAATGTTATTTCAAGTATAGTTTTCCTAACAAGGATTGAGTAGGAAGGATAAAAAGTTCCTACAGAGAACACAAGATATATATGTGTAAAAGGAGAAATATTTTCTGCAGCTATGTCTAGACTAGTGTTTATGGTTGCCTTGTAAATTAATTTGGTATATTGCCAACTAATTCTTCTTAACACTCACCTTGGAAAATTATGATCCAAATATTTTTAAAAGCCGCGTATTTAAATCTTAAGGCTCTGGATGCATGGGATGCATAGGAGAAGCTCTCATAGACCTTTGCTCCAAACCACTGGCTTAACTTAAGCTGAGGACTCTGATCGATCCCGTCACAGTCAGCAGGCCTACAACCATGGGTATAACTAAGCACTTTGTGGAACTCGGACCAAACTGCCCTTTTCTCATTCAAGCTCCTATTTTCCTTTCTTACCAAAAAAAAGTCTGCAGTAATGAACATGTGTGAAACTGGGAAGATTGAAGTAACAGTGATTCTTCTTGTCATGCCACTCTAGAGCTTGAAGTCTTTCTGGGTGGATTCTCTGAGTTGTCAATGTATTTCTGGGTCATATCCATGGTGAAATTTATCATTAAAAAAAAAATCAAAGAATAAAACATTTCTGCGCATTTTATTTACTGTAGTGAACAAATGTGGAATTGGATATCATGGAGAATTTTATATGGTAATTTTTAAATTTACAGGAGAGGGTTCAGTTTGGGCTCAAAACATTGAGTAAGAAGAGAAATATGATTTGGCTGATCCTGCCTGTACTGTCTTGGCACTGGAGGGCTTCCGCTGAACTATATGATGCTATTTTAGCCAAAGCTCACATTTTCCTTCACTATTGAGAAGCTGTTCCTCAACTTAAAGAGACTTGGTACTTTGACACATTGCTCTGTGTTCTCATGAAAGACTTCAAGGAGAAGAAATCTAAGGCTTTGCTGAGAGCAAAATAACATTTTATCTCCCAAAGTGTGAGGATTCCTGGGGACAGTGCCCAGCTTAGTCATCAGCTGCAGGCCATTGAAAGCAACAGAGCGGGTACTGTTTGACATCCTTGTGACTTCTAACCTTTCTAAAAGTGCTTGGTGTATTAGTACATGGGATGTTTTTCTTGATATTTACACACGCATAAGACCTGAAAACTAGCAACCTGGTGCGCCAATATTTACTGTTCTGCCAAGAGACCCCTTGAAAATGTCTCTCCTTGCGACCTGACAGCCTGGAAATCACACTCCTAAGCCTGGCAACCAAATTAGCTTTTGTCCAGTTATGACGATTTTTCAACTTTGCTCTGACACAGCACAAGCCAACGTGACTGTTATCTGCAGCAACACTTCAGCCATCAGCAGAACGCATCCATGCCGCAGGGCCCTGACATCCTGGGAAGCCAGGACGGAATTGTTCATCCGTCCCCAGCATTACTGGGCGCTTTTCATTTTGAAAGATTTTTACTTAGTATCCTATAAAACAGACAAAGAAAGTAAAAGCCATCAAAGAGTTCAGGATACTCTTGTGTAATGCTGACAAGTGCTACCCTGAACCCAGCACAGGATGACAACTCAGCAGCTGGGGCAGCCAGCTAGGGAAAGGCTCTGGGGTGCAACTGTTCATGTAAGTAAAAAAGTCATACCTATAATTTTGGGTCATCATCTAAATGTGGATATACTCTAGTCTGGTGGGAATTAATTGTAAGTGAACATGCATGGGCAGTTCTTTGTAGTGTAACGACTCAGTGGAAGAGCAAACAAGTCCCTGAAATTGGTAGCTCTTTTCAACCAACAAATAAAGTCAGTTGGCATAGAGAGAAAGCAAAGAAACCTTCTCAGCTTGCCCTTCAGCCCAGGAAATTAAAAGAAAGATTGATTTCCTCTAACTTTGGCTGCCTGACTGTGCATAGGCACCTTGGAAAGGTGCTGGAGACCTGAAGAATGTTCAAATGCCTCCTGAAGCTGGTAACCCCTCTGGGACAAGGACAGAGCCTCATCTCCACCCCCAGCTCCTATCCAACCCTTCCTAGAAAGCCGGCATGGTGGAATAAAGAAAGCAGAATCAAAACGGAGCACACTCCCTTTTGAGGTGAAGTATTGGCTCTGTGTAAATTTGCACCAGTGGCAAAAGGAATATCTTCCTCAGGTTTTTTTACAGGACTTTATCTTGTTAAGGTAAAAATGGAACTCAGTTACTGTGCAACAGATTTCTTATGACAGCTGCAGAGACCAGCTCAAAGATATCTGCAGAGGTTATTCAATTTTTGAAGATATTCTGGAATCTAAAATGGTATTCCATCAGTAGTTATGCAATTCCAAGATGTTTAAGAATTTTAGTTGACTTTTAAGTCAGAAGTTCCTACTTTGTGAATACCTGAAAAACTCATTACAGGATACAGTTCAAATTGAGTTTTACCTAAAGATGGTATTATAGACCCTCAAAGAAACTTTTTATGACAGGCCACATTGCAAAAGCAGCTACTCCATTTGTCCAACCAGTGCACATAGAAGGATCGTGTGTTTGGGCTGAATGTCCAAGCTGCATTTTAAACTGCTTTTCAAAATGCCCTCCAGGAATCTGTACACTCTGGTAATGATCTTACTGAGAATATAACTGTTAACTTTGATATAGTCACTGATGTTTTATGCATATTCCCCTTCTTTTTACAGAGGAGCCAGATAGAGGCCACAGAAAAACTTCTGTATGTTATATAGACTCACAGAATAAGGTAGTTTGGAAGGAGCCTCTAAAGTCATCTGGTCTGCTCCCTGGTCTTGCTCAAGCAGAGCAAATCGCAAAGTTAAATCAGGCTCCTCTGGACCTTGTCCAGTAAAGTTTTGGAAACTATCAAGGATGCAGATTTCCACAGCCTCCTTGAGTCCCTCTTCCAGTGCTTCATCATTCTCATTGTAAGAGTGTCCCTGTGCCCAGTTAGAATAAACATTTCACAGTAAGGAAAACAGTGTAGGCTTTACCAGAGAGCTGTTAAGTCACCTGCAGATTACTAATTCAGTCTCTGAACTGCACCTAAGGAAGGCAATGTCGATTTGAAGGGAAAATGCAAGCTACATAGCATCAGGCATTGTTTCAGGGTGTATTCTAAGAAAAACTAAACTTAGATTAACATTTCAGATAAAAAAAAAAAAGATGTTCTGGGTGATTTTAACAATCATTATGTGGATCCAAATGGAAAACACTTTGCAAACAATATCGAGGTGATAGAAAAGAGATGGATAAAGATTGTAATGTATCTTTCTGGACCTAGCTTTCAAATAACTTTTCTCAAAAGATATTTTGCTCCGTTGGATCACATAATCAAAAAAGGCCAAATGCAAGAATTGGTATTTTAAACAAGAGAAGTCTTAACTTCCATTTCTTGCCTCCTGAGTAGTTCTTGGAAAGAAGGCATTCACATGGAATTATTAGTGCAGCATTTCAGTGAGCTATACACATGAGTCATTAGGAAACAGTTCTGCAACCAATCTGTGTTGCTTTTATTATAGTGCTATGGTGGTGCACTGTTGAGGTACGCAAGGAAAACCTTTGCAGTGGAAGCTAATGTTTATCCCATAGTTACGACGTCAAGGCTTGACTTTGCAGGACCATAGAGAAGACATCATCATTTATGTTAATCTTTATATCTCAGAAAGGCAAACAATGCAGTTCAGTCTATTTGTCATATGCCATCATTCGCAGTAGCAAAACTGTCCTAAGAAGAGTGTAAAAATCACACAGGACCTAACAACAGAAGGATGATATGACTTTATCTCCTCAGTAGTCTGCAACTCTCCAATTTATGTGTTCTCTGGGAGATGTGAATGAACTCAAGCTGTCCCAAAATGACCAGTGATTTTCAGTGTCTGCATTTTGTAGTAACTTCAGGAGGGCTGGCAGGAAAGCCTCCACTGCAAGAAGGAGCACAGGCAAAAGGTTGTACTTCACCATGGCAGTCCTTTTGATTCATTTTCTCCTTTTAACCAACCTTTGGACAACCACCTTGTTCCTAGCCACATACTGTGGCCTGGGCTGACTCCTCACACAGTGTGCAGGTGGCATGGATGAGAGCCTGGCCTGTTCCACGCCAGAAGTCAGGCTTAGGTGACTTTCAGGTATGATCATGAGAGTTTGCAGTTAAGTTTTGACTTGTGCTTCACCCAGCAATGGAAATATACCTCTAATGGCCTGAGTTTCAAAACCTGCGCACTCCAAAACTTTTGAAAACAAGCATCTCTTCAAGGGGCCTGAGGTTAATCACCTCACGGTATTAGTCACATTAATGGCCTGAGCAAGCCAAGAACAACTTGTTTTCTGCTTGTTCTGTCCCTCCTTCCTCCCCACACGGCTCTGTATGGCAAGTACCTACATTGCAACGACCTCCTCATGCTACACTCACACACAGTGAACTGCTTTCTGAGTTAAGTGGCCAACATAATGCCAGTTCCTCAGTTTTCCAACTTTATATTTTATCCAGCGGTACAACCTACAATCCCGAAATTTAGCTCAAGATCTGGTTTTTTCCAAACCCTGAACTTTTGAGTTTAAAATCTTGGTCCAAGTAAGTGTCAGATTCCCACACCTTTTATTTCTGTTGTTTGCATTCAATTTGATTGTTGGCAGTCTGATTGCATTGGCAAAGTCAGGTCACATCTTAGAATTAAATAAAAAACATCCAGACAAAACCAATAACAAATTTCACTATCTTACTGATTCTGGAAAAACATACGCAATTGCAGCTGTTCAGGCTCAATAAAGAACTTTTCATGGTTTGTTGTATTTTTTTAAATACCAGCTACTAAATGAGTTCTCAATTTTCCCCAAGCTATCTGTAACCAGTGTGCATTACGTGCAGCACATTCAGGCAGTGGCTAATGTCTTTTTCTCCAGTATTTCTGTTCAACAGTAATAAGGGCTTCAGCAAAGCACTAAGTTTCTGTAAGTGCATAAGCAAAACCTATTCTGATTCCCAGCGCTATTTCCAAGTGGTAAAGGGAAAAGAACTTTCTTACTTTTTTTTCTCAGCTCAGATAACTTGTTAAGGCAAACTAAGGAAGGTAAGGATATTTTTGCTTGCACATGAATATATTTGGCCGCAATTTGCACTATTTCCAAGCCAAGTAAATTCAAGATGGATTGAAGTCCTTCTGTGGTTTATGTTTCTCTCATTTCTGTTTCTATGAGGACTAATTAGGCATATTGCAAACAATTTTTGAAATGAAGGAGGAATCATAATGTTCCCCACTTCTCAGCATCTTCAGAGTAGAGCAAACCACAGACATGAAGTTGTTCATCTTCATTATAACCAGAGAAACATCCTCTGGTTGTAGAGAAAGGAAAATAGATTAAAAATACACTTTTCTATTAACAACTTCCTTTCAAATTGTCACACATGCTCTGACATTGGCATTCTTGGATATTACGGGATGGCCTATATTATTGATGGAAAGCACCACTGTGTTGTCTTGTACATAAAAACCAATTGCAAGATATTTTTTTGTCTCCTATCTGGACAGATCTTCAACTAATGTAGGTTTATACCCACATTACACTGATGTTTATTCCTTCCATTGGGCTATAGCATTAGAGGTCGTAGTAGTTAAGAGGCATTCGACGCAGATCATGGCTTGGTTGCTTGTGCTGAGAGGCAGATGTGGAGACTGATCAGACTCCACTGGCTGCACCTTGGGGTGCAGCATGGACCATGCCCAGAGCATCCCAGTGCAGTGGTAGGGGCATTGCAAAGCCTTCTCCTGGAGTTTACTTCACACTTCTTCACTATTTCATCTCTGATGGCAGATGGCCCTTCAAAGCCCTGGGATAAAAGGCATTTTCGTTTTACCCTTAATCTCCTCACTGTCTCATTCAGAAGTAATCAGCTGGTGTCTGAAGTTCCCAAATAAATCACCCTAATATCCTAAAATGTTTAATAAATAGCACAATAAGCTTGATTTAGAACCAGAACACTCAAGAACACTCTGAAATACTGAGAACAATTTATTACCCTACCCTTTTCTCTGGAATTCTTTCACTGCCTGATTTATTTTAACAGAATAGGTTGCCCAGAGAGCTGGTAGATGCTCCATCTCTGGAAATGTTCAAGGCCAGGTTGGACGAAGCTCTGAGAAACCTGATCTAGTTGAGATGTCCCTCCTCCTTGTAGGTGGGTTAGACTAGACGACCTTTAAAATCCCTTCAAACATAAACTATTCTATGATTCTATGATATTTTAATTTCATGAGGAAAAAGCCCTAGAGTTTGACAACTACAGCTAACTCCTCAGTCTGCAGTGCTGGTATTTGCTTGTTGCCTGCTGGTCAAAGCTGTACAGCTCATCTTTCATTAGCATATCTTGTAGCATCAGCAGAGCAGGATTAGTAGAGCATAAGGCTGCACTAAGTGCATGTTAGCTCTTTGAACGCTGTGGTTCTTCAAAAGTCATGCTCAGCAGCTACCAGTGCTGAAGTAGTTGACATTCTTGTTGGTAGGTCTATGTAAAACCAGCAAAATCTTTACATCAGTTCCCCAATTCACAGGAGAATAAACTTCATGCCCTCTATTCTCTTAATATTTAATGATTAGACAAAAGATGACACTCTCAGAAGAGCAGCTTGAGAAAGGCTAAGCCTGGAAGACTCTAGACCTTGGTGGTTACTGCCCTCTGATGGGATGGCAGCTGGATTTGAGACCTTCCTTTAAACTACTTTTAACTACTTTAAACTACTTTTAACTACTTTAAACTACTTCAGGGATTTCTGAACTTATCCTGAGAGTGCCATTGCCACCAGATTGCCAGCTGTAGTGCTCTTGTCCCTGTTTTCTGTGAGACAAGGTTGACTGGGTTTACCTACAAACTCAGAGAGGTGGTTTACAGCTGAGAAGCCCAAAAGGTGACAAGCTCCAGTATCTGTAACAGAGACAAGTGATCAGCTTGGAGAGCTGGAGATGAGGCATGTCTTGTAGTTGGTATGTTTCCCGGGCTATCTTGAAGGCTTCTTACTCATCTGTGCTGATTTTAGGAGTCCTAGGCAAGGGTATACAACTCTTTGCATAGGTCCTTTAGCACACAATGAACTGCAAGCAGCAGGGCAGCCTGTTGTTGGGTAGGAAATGCTCAGTGTGATGCCAAGGTTCCCTCATGGACCCAGCCTGAAGGACCCGATTCAGAGACAACCTTTGTCTCTGCAGCAATGGCTGTGGTTTTTCCATGCCAAAAACCAGTTTAATATCACAGGCAGTATTTCTTTACAAGTGAAAGCCTGTGCCATGTTCAGTTCACCACTGCTGGGCATTTGTGGCCCTGATCACTTGAAACCAGCTGGCAGAAACCATGCTCATATTTAGGAAGAAAAGGTCAAGTCAGAGTGATTGTTTTAAGGGGGATAAATGGAGCCACTTGTTGGTGCCTGTCTCTGGTGCTGGTGTTCATTAGTCCAAAGAGATAGAGGGTCCTTAAACTGGTCCACCTAACACGCAGTCCAGTTGTTCTGGGTGTACTGATGGAGACAAGCAAGCAGAGCACAGCACAACCCAAAGGTACAGACAAAAGAAAAATAAATTCTGAGAGCAGGGGCAATGCTTCAAATTTACCTTTCAAGGGTTTGGAGAATATGGTCTACACATCTGAGACTGAGAGGACTGAAAATAGTTGACTGTAGTCTTTCTTCTAACAACTTAGTCAAGAATCACTCTTTTCTTTAAGGATTATTTGAAGAAGGAGCTGCTCCCATTTGATATGATAATGGATGTGTCAGGCAGCCATCAAAAAAAACCAATGAAAAACAGTTTAACTCCCTCTTCTACTGTGAAAGGACTCAAGTATGCTTGTGCTCTAATCACTGGACTGCAAAGATATTCTCCCATCCATTAATTTTCATGGCCCAGTGATGGTCAATTTTTTTTCCACCGAAGGGCACAGTTTCAATAATTAAGCAAAGAGACTATACCTCTAGGTGTAACTCTTACACATATCATGTATTTAATGCCTGAGGTGTTGTAAAATTTCAATCCAGATCAGCACTATTCCTTCCTACTTTGTCTTGAGGAAACCTAGATGCCCAAAATCATCTTTGTGAGTTAAGTACACTTGGAGGAAATCTACTAGATTTATTTCAGTGTTTTGAAGTGGTGGGTAGGTTTACTATAATAATCAAAAGAGCCACAGAGATGTTTCTTTTTAATGTCGCAAAATTATAGGCAGTAGAGTAGACATAAAGATGCATGAAATACAGGAAACCTCTGCATCCGTTTTCTGACTGGTTTTGAACAAACTGTATCATCTCAAGAGTTTGTTTAATAGGTTTGTGCTCAACTGTAACATTCTGCCTGGAATGTTCTTGCCCAAACTGACGTGAATTCGTCTCACTTCACAAACAGTGCTGAAAACACAAGTGCCCTCTGCAGTCCATGGAGATAAAAGACTGTCTCCAGAGAGCATTTCATTCCATCTTCCTCCGATACAAGCTTTAGGAGGGAATATATTAGGCATGGGAGTTGCTTGCCTTTTCACCATCTGAAAAGATTATGGTTGCCTTAGACTAGATGTGCAATTTTTAGACACTTGAATTTAACATAATCCCACTCTTATTGTTAAGAGTGAGACAGATTCTTCTTCTCCAAAAATGAGGTACTTTTTGTCCTTAAGTATCTGTTAACCAGTCAAGAGTCCCTGCTTCCCTCAAAGTCTCCATCGGTTTTTCCTTCCAACTCTTCCAGTCTTCCCAGTCCACATGACAGTGCAAGTGGGTGGGGCTAGGATGTGGAGGCACAGCTGCCTGCTTCAGTGGTGAGATGAAGGTGCTTCCCACTTTGGCCTGCTGTTGCAGGATCAACTCATGTGTTCATAGCACTTAACTGATTACTTGTTATTAAATAGATGCCCAAGTGAAAAAAGGAGATCAGAATACAGTACAAGACAACTGTGAGATGTGAGGTACATCTACACGACACAGTTCCACAGATATTTTTGAACTTACTCCAAATCCAACCACATTTTAATGCTGTTTCAACACTGGAGCTGTTTATTCCAGTTCTATCCAGTATGCTGTTTCCAAAACCCAAGCACCGTGGTCGACGGTATAGCGCAAAGCTGCTGTATTGGTAGTACAATGATCTACATGGTGAAGTTGTATCCAAAGACACAGACAACTCATGACCATTAAGTGAAATGCTGAAGTTGTACACAGATGACCCTGCAAATGGTCCCCCTCCTCCAGAACCCATATCCAAATCATCTGCAATGTAATTTCACTCAAGTCAGTAGAGACCCTTTTGAAGTCAATGGAGTTACAAAAGAGATTAATTTGTCCCTTAAAGCTTTAATAACAGGAAATAACCATCCGGCTCTACATGCCTGCTTTATTAATTTTTTATAAGACACAGAGTGACAGTCTTTATAGAAAGACAGATTATTATTGTGGACTATCCAAGCATGTTTTCTCAAAACTAGACTTTGTTCAGCAGGGAGAGCAAATGCACACTTGTTTCACTTACTGATGTCTGTCTGCTTTTATAAATGTAGATGGTTTGTATTATTGTGCCTGACGTCAGTAAAATCTCAGTTCCCATAATCCCTGTTCCAAACAAGTGATGCAATGCTCGAAGTCTGCAACTCTATTTAAAATATATAAAGAAAATAAATAATAATTCCTTCAAGAATCACATGTCCAGAGCAGTGGACTTAGTTTATTGTCTTTCTGCGTCATTGCCTTCTCCATTTTGTGGAAATGAAATTGATTTGCCAAGTCTTGGCATATTTGCTTACAGGGATTTAGCTACATGAGTTCATCCTAATATTAAACAGAAGTTGTACAGCCAGATCCCCACAGAAAACACAAGAAATTCACCTTTTGCCAGAAAATGTGAGTTTTTACTAGCAACTTAAAGTATGAAAGCAGAAGTTTTAACTCAAGAAAAATGATACAAATACATTTGATAAATTTGTAGTAGTGGTGTTCTGTCTCACCCCAACAGAAAGTAAAATGTACGCAAAAAGCTTAAAGTAGGCACTGGGCACTCTTTTATTTTTATGGAAAATACAAACTGTATTAGAAAGGCTAACAACTGCTATTTTCCTTTTAATGGTCTAACTTTGTAACACAATGTTGTGCTTTAATTCCCGTCAGCAACTAAGCACCGCACAGCCACTTGCTCACTCCCCACCCCAGTGGGATGGTGAGAGAATCAGAAGAGTAAAAGTGAGAAAACTTATGGGCTGAGATAAAGAGAGTTTAATAGGTAAAGCAAAATCTGTGCATGCAAGCAAAGCAAAACAAGGAATTCATTCACTACGTTCCATCAACAAGAAGGTGTTCAGTCATCTCCAGGAAAGCAGGGCTCCATCACACATAATGTTTGCTTGGGAAGACAATCATCATAACTGAATATCTCCCTCCTTCCTTCTTCTTCCCCCAGCCTTATATGCTGAGCATGACATCATATGGTATGGGATATCGCTTTGGTCAGTTGGAGTCAACTGTCCTGGCTGTGTCCCCTCCCAGTTTCTTATGTATTCCCAGCTGGTGGGGTGGTGTGAGAGGCAGAAAAGGCCTTGACTCTGTGTAAGCACTGCTCAGCAGTAATTAAAACATCCCTGTATTATCAACACTGTTTCCAGCACAAATCCAAAACATAGCACCATACTAGCTACGATGAAAAAAATTAACTCTATCCCAGCCAAAACCAGCACAGAATTAATTCCATGCATACAGGAAGCAGCCCATTCCCCATTTCACCATCTGCAGTGTCATGCTGGGTTTTTAATAGAGTTTTGTGGGCAAAGTATAATTACAAGTCTAATAAGGAGTTATTAGACTGCGATATTTGTCATAATACAGTGTGTAAAGATTTACTAGTGTCTCTTCAGAAAGCTCTAAGAGATACAAGCAACCAGAAGCCAGAAATGCACTAATTAAGGTATACAATGAAATATTAATCAAGAGATCTGGAGGAGGTGGAGGGAAAGAAACAACTTCAATTAGTCACACCATTATGTGGCATCCAGCATAGCCTGAAAGAAGGAGCTAGCTTAACTGATGAAATAGTCAAGGAAAATAGCCAGGAGACCTGCCTGGCATGCAGTAGCAGGGTGGGGACAATGTGTGGATTCTGTAGATCTGCATGAGCTTCTGACAAAGACCATTTGTGGAACAAAACAATCAGCACTGAGGGCACTGTGCATGAGCTTTTCCAAGACAGCTTTGCCACAATTGCTTACCCAAGCCTCATGTTTGAATAATAATCATAACAGAGAAGTTAAACACACCATACTATATAAGGTAACGGTTAATTACTCTGTAAGCCTCCCTTCACTGTTGGGTAAGCCAGCATGCTTCCCTCTGCGGGTACCACTACCACTGTTAAAGGCAGCACTGGAAACATCCCTGGCTGTGCCATGCACTAGGGCTCGGTTGCCTCGGCCCTTCTGTGCATCTTGTTTGTCTAAGACTCTCAAACAAACCAATACATTGTTGGTTCTTATCTCCATTCCCTTTAAAGTTTGATTACATGTTCTGTAATGTAAGTGTCCCTGGAATTAGTGTTGTGACCCCACAGAAGGTAGACCTTCTGTGCCATGTTATTTCCAACCATTATTTGTCATCAGACAAATAGGCACATCATTTTCATAAGACTAGATCACACAGAGTTTTTTAGGTTTCCTTTATCTGAGACCTGCCAGCTTTCAAGACACTGTGGTTCTGTCCCTACTAGGCCAGTCATATTTTGGTTTGGTTTTCTGCTGAACAAATTACAGCCTTATAACCTTTGTGGTCCTTGTTCAGCTTAACATTGGTGTGGATCAGATACTGCCTCTGCAGTCTTTGTAGTGGCTTGGTACTGTTTTCATGTCATTTTCTACCATTTCCTACCAGATGAAGAATGATGTTGTAATGTGGTTCCACATCCACACCTGCTGCATTCCTCGAAGGGTAATGAAGCTGTATCAAAGGCAATCTACAGAGCAGAACTAAGAAATATGATAGACAGGACAGTAGTTATGAAATCATTCTTGAAGAGAGACTGCAGGGATCGAAGAAACTGTTCAGCTACAGTACTCTTTGCACAAAAGGAGTTGGAAAATGACAGCTGCTGATGCTGACAGTATCAAGATTTATAGGCAAAGGAGGCACAAATTGGCCCTTCGGAGGGTGAGAGAACACCCAGACTCAGCACACATTCACCAAGAAGCTTGCAGAAAGTCAAAAGGTGACGTCAGACAGACCTTGCACTGATTTCCTATATAGCTTCTTTTCTCCATGTTCTTCTTGACAAATAAACTGTACTTGGTTTTGAGTAAGCCAAATGCTATTTTTGATGACAGATTCCTGGAGGAAAACTCAGTGCAGATAGGCTCCTAGATTCTTCAGCCTGATGTGCAACACGGTTGCAACCTGAAATCTTGTCAAAAAGGGAGGATTGCAGAGCCCCACTCCAGACACCATGAGCAGCACGGTCAGGCGTTTGAAAGCACTCTGCTTTGGAGGCTGGAAGAGGGACCCTAGCCAGGTCCTGTGACAGCACCACTAGGAAAGTGCATTCCTGCTTGTGACCAAAGGTACAGCACTGGCAGCTGCCAGTGACCATCACTGTACTTTGAGGCCCTGGTATCAAAGGGCTCATCCCCATCAACTGAGGCTGAGGCAGTTTTCATCAGTCTCCTTAAATGCAGGGATCTTCCTCATCTTTGCTGACTCAGAAATCTACTATTTTCCTTCAAAGTATATCCTTGTCTACATTCAGATTTTTATTACAGAATCTGAATTGTTGGTGTTCATGTTTTATAAGTGAAAACTTCTCAGCATTGTCTTCTGTATTTCCTCACGGTTGGAAGTTCTCATCCTATTTCTTTGATGTTTCAGCTCAGACAGGTAGAGGATGGACATCTCTAGTGACTCAAGCTGTGGTTTCTCTTCCAGGTTGGAAAGAGGATTAAATTGTAGCAGAACAAAAGCATAGGACTGGCTTCTACAGTCCAGCAGAGCCTGAGAACACACTGGGAATCCTGGTCCAGATCTCAGGACATCTGTGTGGCAGGTCAAGACCTCAGCAGCATCTTCTCCCTCAACCCTGAAGGCATGTGGTTTGATTGAGATTTGTCCTAAGGTTGGACATTTGCTACATCACCAAGGGAAAGAGAAGTCAGAGTGGAGCTTCATATTGCAAAGAGCAGCATGAAAATAACATGAAGTTGTCAGTTAACTTGTAAGTGACTGTTACAAACAATATATTGCAGAGAATGGTTGCTTTTAACTCCTTTCCTCTAGCCACCTTTTCACAACTGTTTTAATTTCTCTGTGCTGGGGTAGGAACAAAGGGGTGTGCAACAGCAGGGGAAAAGCAATGTCCTGTAGCTTTCACCTACCTATTCTGCTCCACATCTGCATTTACCTTTCCCTTTGCCGCAGAAATGAAAATTGTCAGCACAACTGGGTTCAGAAGATATTTTACTAAAGTGTTTTCTCTCAGCCACACTACAAGCATTATGCATTTTTTGTTTTGTTGTCCTGGAAATTCTAACACATATGCATTTTACAGCAAACACTGCTTTGTTGAGGAGCCAAATTTCTCTATCCTTTCCTTGTGAATTCTGGAAGGTGACTACTTTCTGTTCTGGTATTTGGGAATGGAAGCCAATGCTCCACACTAGAACATTGGCCCACAGTATTGCAGTTACACCACCAGATTCATGGGATATTGACCTGCTAACTGGCAGCTAGTTTTACTGGCAGACACTGCAATTTTTATCCAGCAAAATCCTATGGATGGCTGCTCATCAAAACAGTTCTACAAAGTCAAGATGAGGTCTTGCAAAATTCCAACCAGAAGATCAAACGTGGCAATTCTGTTTTATTGGAACAAGTCAGGGAGCTGGATGCAAGACAAAGCACTTCAGTTTGGATTAATCTTTTTTTTTTTTTTTTTCCTGGGCTTGTATAGTATGCATTTAGTAGACAATCAGGGCCTCTGTCATCTGAGCTTTCCAGGACCTCTTTTCATCAGGCAACTTTTTCAGTATTCCAGCTGTACCACTGGAGAACAATTCCTATTCCAGCCTCATACTCTTTTCCTTCCTACAATAATTTCAGATAGTGTACAGGAAAATCTGCTTAGAAGTTTTATTGCCTTTTTGTGTTATGGAAAGATCATGTCTGAAGAAGTGAACCTACATGCTCACCTGCACCAGCTGAAGTGTGTGGGTTTGTAATGATTTCATATCACACTGTGCCCACACTTCAATCTAGATAACATGGCATTTACCTTGGGCTTTTTGAGCAGTGCAAGTCAAGAGGGTATTAACTGCCTCAAGAGGACTAACACAACCTCTGTCTCATCATCAAAATCCTATTTTGCTTCTAATTTATGCCTTTTGGAAGCTTTCTCATCAGCATGGTGATCATGATACTGATTATTTGAAAAGCATAAACTGCACCCAAAAATGTGGGACTAATATGAAGAAAAAAAATCTCTAAAAATAGTTTGGAGTACTAATAAAAATATGAACTATCAGGGAGGCTCATGATAGAATTACACAAGTCAGGAGGACCATGATCACATCACTCCATGTCTAGTTAAATTTCAGATACACAGTCTGACAGCAGCAGAATGACATGTCTACATAGCTGGAGGAGCTGTTTCATACTTGTGTTGCTAGAAAAACAGATTGGAAGTTCTCAAAACTTTAGGAAAGGAAGAGATGACTCTTTCCCTGATGTCCTAAACAAAATTAGGTCCTTAAGGATGAGAGCCTAATTCTGCAATGTGAGCCTTGTTCAGTAGTGGGTTAGCTTTGAGGCCTACAAGGCTATGGGCATGCGCAAATAAATGCTAGTCAGCGTGAGTCAGTCTCACCAAGGTAAATAATCAGTGTAGGAACAGATACTGGCCTTGCCCTTTTTTTTCAGGGGTGCATGAAACAGGGTCTGAGCCAAAATGTTGTGTCTCAATGCAGTCTGGGGATGTCTCACATAAGAAAGGAGAAAGACAAGATCTCTGTAGCCCCCCAGTTCACCATTGCCATGTCTCCACCTGGAGAAAGTGAAGCTTTGAAGGATTTGTGCTCAGCATGAGGTTATCTGACCCATACAGACTTTGGAAATAATTGCTTTTCCCCCTTCCTCATTTTTTATGTTTTCTTTTTTTAAAAAAAAAGTTTCATAATTTTGCCTTTCCAGAAGAACCTACCCCTCTCTTTAACCTCTCTGTCTGTCATTGCCTTTGTAAGGAATCCAAGCAGCTTCTCTTGCTCAGACCCTTTAAAGCCTGGTGCCTGCCATCTGCTCTTTTCCAGATCTTTTTTGTTCTTCGCCCTTGCATAGGTTCTCTGAAGGCCTTGTCTTTAGAAGAGGTCTTTCCAAATTTAAGATATTGGCTGTCATTCAGTCCATGTTCCTCAGAAATGGCTCTTTGATGTGTCGAGTCACATTCCTTTGGAGTTTGAGGCACGGTAACTGGGGCTGAGACATACTTCTTCACACAGTTGCCTCCGATGAGGACTCTGATAGTTTCCTTCCTTCAGTTAAATCATGGCACAAGGATGGTGAAGATTAGCTTCTTTAAACTTCTTTAAAGCTTTAATTCCACTTCTGCCTGCCTATCCTTGTGAAAGTTTGTACTAACATCAGGTGTTCTGGGAAGCCAGAGCTGTGGGCAAGTCTCACTCATAAACTGCATATCGTTACCACAGTAGCTCATGACAAAGACACTGTTAGAGGTTGGTAAGTGCTCTTCACTGTCATTCAGAGACAAACCTCACACAAACCTTTCTCATTTTACTAAATAGCTGGAGGTGCACTGAGTCTTAATTGCAGAGAATTTAATCCATCATCCACCTTTACTGCAGTGATGTTAATTAGCTGATGTTTTCAGGGTGCCATAGTAGTCAGTGTCATCTGTCCCCATGTAACATCAAGTGACAAACCTATTTAAACATAAGAAACTGATTAATTTTTCTTTTAACTACATTACACTAGCATTCGGTTTCACTGCTGTACCTAACATGAAGTGAGGCATTTCTGCAACTGCGGGTGTCCAACTATAATATGAAAAAAATCTTTACTATTGTTGCTTGCTGATTCGGATGCAGTAGGCAAAATTTATAAAAGACGAAGTTCCTGTAATTATGGGAGAGACACTGGATGAAAAATACAAGTTTCTTTTTAATGACCTAGATCTTGTCCAATATCTTGAAATGTTCATGGAACGTGAAGCTCTACACCATGTGATTTGATTGTTCTAGGACAGTTGTGCCACCTAGGATTATTAATAGTTATTGATAAATAACTGGGTCATCAGATCAAAACCATCTTATTAAAAGGTTTTGAACAATGAATGAGGGAAAAAAAGTATGGAGAAGAAACAGGCTGGATTACCCCAACATGAAGGACTTGCAGTGCAACTCGTGAACTGTGTGAGTGCACTGGAAGATTAAAAAATTCTGACCTGACCCTAGAACCATTATGAGCAACAATGCTCAGGAAAGATCTTCATTAGCAGCTGCCTGATGTTATGCTGGTGTCCAGAATTACTCTTGACGATCAATATCTCTTTGTATTACGTGCTGAACGAGCACACTGGAAGACATTGTTCTGCTTTCAAAGATCTTATAGTAGAAAAAGCACACACGGAGGAGGCAAAAGCTAACACAGTTTGGCAGATCAGCACTTAGCCTTGTTTTATTTCTATTACAGAATTAATCATGCTTTGTTTTTTGAGTATTTTACTAAGGGAATTTCAAACTCCATGTAGGGGTGGGAAAGGGTAATGAAGGACTCTTGCTTTGTTTTGTATAAGTAGCAGACGACATTAAGGGGTAACAGGAGAAGAGGCAGAAACTGAGAATAGATCTCTTAAAATATAGCGCAGAGCATGAACAGCATTTATTTTTATAGGCTCAAAGGACTGATTGGTGCTAAACAAAATTTAAGAATTATAACTTTGCTTGCATTTCTGAGGAAAAGAGTTGAAAGATACTGTACAACTTCTCTCTGTTTTCCTAAAAGGCTATCAGCAGTACAAAAAACCAAATAGCAGTTTAATCCACATTACATTTTTCAGTGATCTGAATACAAACATTTTGGATTTTGGGCACTTCTGCAGATAAGGAGAGCTTGGAAGAAAAGCAAAAAAGACATTTTCAGAAAATTAGGTCACAGCATCACAATATGTTTTTCTTCCTGCAAACAAATGATTGGAAAATATCTTTAAAACATTTAAAAATAAAGGATAGTAGGAATCAGTAGGGTAGCGCAGATGCAGCTGAAATTGGGTTGTGGGTTTTCTGGAAGCTTTTTCAGTCTCAGTGAGGTTTTCCAGTCAGTATAGGTGGAGTTTCCAGATGGATTATCTTTCAAAGCATCTGCAGCACTTAAGAGGATCTTCTCTATGTACACACAAATCATTTAATAAAACACTCAGAGAAAATACTGCTCACTGGATTTTGGCACATAGATAACTGACCAGAAGGAAACTTCTCTCTCCAAAGCTGATTCACCTGCAAAAAGAAATATATCTCTACAAATACATGAACAGGTGCAATTTATTCTAATAAAGTCTATTTTTCCCCATTTTTTCCTATGTAAGACAGGGTCATTTATTAGTAAGTAGGGCTCACAACTGTTCTAAGATGTACACATATTTTGCTCTGAAGATGTACCTCTTAATCTGCCATTGAATAGTCAGCGTGGGCTGCGGTGCCTGTTGGGTTGTATCTCAGATACATCACAACCCCTATCTGAAGTGGCACATGCCACCTCACCAATAAGATGGCATTCATTTGCAAACACTTCATGAATCATGTGAGCCACAGTTGCTCCCAAGTGCTTTTCATTATCTTGGTTTAATGTTTTGTACTGACAAACAGAAAAGTCTAATGGCCTAGAACTGAGCAAGGGATTACTCTGAGTTTGCTCTTGGCTGTCTTGCATGACACCGTGAGTGCATCTATGAATGGACATCTATGGAGGAGTGTGAATTCATCTGTGAGTATTTCCTCATCAGGCATGAGCTCTGGGCAATCAGGAGGCACTGGCTAACCCCTCTCTCCAGTCAGCTGCAAATTCAGGAGAGCTTGGGCATCTCCATCTGTGGAAAGGCCAGATCATGATACATTTCACCCAGCTCCCTTCCCATGGGGAAGCCACAACCTGAGCACCGTGGGTGCATATACAATTTAGGGGCAGCCAAAAAGTAGACTGGGCTCCCACACTTTTTGTCTCATAACCCAGAGGCATGGTGAGGCTTTGAACTTGTTTCACACAGTCCAACAGGAGCAGTCCTTTTGGCAAACTATGATGGGTCACAGAGATGGTGGTATTTGATGGTTTATATACTTCCAGATAGCATCCTCATGGTGAAAAAGCTCACCAGCAAGACAAAGATCCAAGTTCAAAGCTGACAAACATTAAAATCCACATCTCTGTGTCACTGTGTTTTGGAACTAAAAGATGACACATTTTTAAATCAGCTAGATTAAATACTTTCAAATACAAAGCATAATTTAAAAGGGGAACACATTCCCACAGATTATTCTTACCACAACCAGTTAGATCTTTGGTTTGAGTTTAGATATCAAACCCCATTTTCTACCTACATAGAACAGCGTGTAGGACTATATAATGAAAGCATGGAAGGAGAATTATGCCTAATACAAAAAGAAATCTACCTAGTGAATTTTCTTGGAAAATGGTAGAAGTAAAACATAAATAGCACTTTTAAATAGAAAATGCTGAAACAAATCTGTGCTGTTGCCTTGGAGTCAGCATTCTGCAGTGCACAACAAGAATTCCCTTCTCTGTGACAAGAATACTTCTCAGGCTACAAGGACTGGTAAATGGACCAGCAGAGCAAGACCAGCTCCTGTAAACTCTTTATCAGTGATGCCACTGTCTAATTAGCCCTTGATTGTTTCTGGGAAATAGGTGTCATTGCAAATTAAGCCAGTACCCTTCAGGAACAAAATGGAAAGTTTGTTGTAAAACTGTACCCACTGGTAATGGCATTAGCTACTGCTAATGATGCCAGCTGCAGTGTAACTGATTACCTCACTGTTCAAGCTTCCATGGAGGAAGCATTTGGGAGAAATTTGCTAATTTGCAGCTCTCTGAGGGTCGTGGTTTACTAGGATGGAAATATTCACCCTAAGACATGGACTTGGCTTTAAGCTGCAAGGGAGTTTTGGGACTTGTGGGTTTTGCATTGTTGGCTCTTTTAATTATACAAAATATTTCCCACGCAGAAGTACCTTTTCAATGACTCATAACAATAGTTCTGAGCAGAGCAAAGTTAAATACAGCATAAATTTAAATATATGTAATCTTATTAAACATTTGCAAGATAATTTCCCCATTATGGATAAGTGTATTAGTGAGGGTACAGCCATTCCAGGGAAAGAAAAAATGTTGCATTTGGTTTTCTTTTTATTGTTTAGAATTTTGGTCTGCATAGTTTCATTATAAGTGACTGTCTGTAAGGGTGAATTTTCACCTCTGAAGAAGTCTAATGCTGCAAGGCCCTTATAACTGTAGTGCACAGAGATCACAGATGCTGGTGCACCAGCATGCCCACAAGTTCAGTGACGCGTATTGAGTTCCTTTCTGGGCTGAAAGAGTCTTAACAATACTAATTTTAATCTAAACATAAGTAAAGAGGACATAATACTGCTGTGCATGGGAAATAACTCTTACTCCATACACTTGCCCTGTTCTCACACTAACTTAGGACACTGCTTTTGGTTCAGCAATGCTGCATTTGGGTTTGGTGTGAACAAATTGCTTGTTAGCTTTTGCAACAGTCTTAAACTTGTTCTCAGTCACACAAACATATTACTGTAACTTAGCAAACTGTGCTGTATTAGATGTCTGTTCACAGACATGACAAATAGATATTGCTCAACCCTCCTCTGCTTTTGGACTCACCCTGCAGTCTGTTCTTACGATAGTTCCTTAGTTGTTATGACAAATCCTTTATGCACTCAGTATTCACATCAAAAGTCTGTACAAATAGTCAACATCGTGTTAAAATATGATCCAATCCATGAATGAATTTCCTTCTTATTTCCTGGAATGAGCCACCACCTTGCAGGGAAAAAAATCCCAGTGCAGCAGAATCCTTGACACATAGGGTTACTCTGTGGGAGGTGTAGGATCAGGTTAATTCCTTGCTGCTGAGCAGCTAAGCGAGGTGCCTAAGCCAGGAAGCCAGGTGTTTTCAGTCCTACACTGTTACAAGAGCAAGACATCTCCTCTGCAGGGTGATTTGAGCTCCTCTCTGGTGATGCCCCCCTCTCTCTCTCCTTTGATTATGAGGCAACCTGGATGAGCCGGTGATCCCAGGTTGGGCTCCTGAGCTGCACACAGGCGGGTGCAATGAAGCAGAGTTCCACCCTGATAGGGTTATTTCCAGCTGTGCTAGCAATTGTAAATCATCAGTGGTACCCAGGAGCCCTGTGGTATTGGGGGCTGTCCACGCACAAACCATGACAGCTCCTGACCTAAAGAGTAAGTAACAACTGTGTTTAGAGAAGGTCATTTTAAAAAGGTCCTATGGTAGTATGAGTAAACTTTTGCAGACTCTTAAGTAGCTCAGAGAATGTGTAAGTTATGGTTTTATAAGGTAAGGCATAGGCTACAGACAAGGGGCTGAGGAGTAGAAGAGCTTTGCACCTTCTCAGCAGGGACCCACTACTGAACATCATCATGACTGGGTACAAAATGGAAGTTAAAAGTTAGATCTAGTCTGTCTGGAAACAAGGTTAAGCTTTACTAGTTGATATATATTTGCAAGATAATTTTATAGAACATTTAATATGTTACCATAGTTACACAGGTGATTAGATAAAATAAGGTTTTTGCCCTTTAGCAGGGCTCTTTTTGCTTTGCACTCAAGCTCGAGCTGGGTAAAAGGAAACCTTTCTATTTTGTGCTTAAAATCTAAATACATGGGTAAGATTTATCCCTTATATGCTGGCCTGTGTTTTAAGAATTAAACTGTATATAAATTTTACTAGTAAAGCTGTTTTCTTTCTGTTAAATTACAGTGCATGTGCATTCTTTGATGCAATATTTGCTTTTTTTTTTTTTTAATTTGCCCACTGTTTTAAACAATTGAAGTGTTCAGCAAAGTTCTTTTAAATTTAGGGGTTTTTGAATATTTGAGCAGCTTGAGGAACTGGTTCGTTGTACTCACTTGCCTCCTAGTTGACAATACTCAATATGGTATATGTTGGTCTATCAACTGCTTTCACATAGCCAAGTAATATAGAGAAATTTCCCCAGTTAAGGTATCATTACAGGCACAAGAAGAGAGAAGATAAAGTAGAAATAGGTTATCTTCACATTAGGAAGGGAGGGAAAAGTAGTGCTATTTTTATAAAAGACTTCTGGAAAAGATTTCACAGCATCCTAGGAAACTTCACGCCAAGTAAACAAGCAGCTTTAGATGCTGCATGTTCCTTCAGGATATGCTACACAGTGTGTCTAAGAACAGGGGTAATCTGGGAGGGTAAGTTAAAAGAGCAGAGAACACTTCACCTCGGAGAATTATGATCCTAGTCCTTCAATCAGTGGAAGAATATCAAATATCATTGCAAAAATACACAAAGGCCCACGTCTGGAGACTGGTGCTTTTCAAATCATTGTCTGGGGCACTTTGTGCCAAGTGCCTGCTGACCTTCATGAACTCTGAGAACCTTCAGCTGCTATTGCTATTAAAAGCAGCTCAACTTCTTGGCAGAAACGTACTCATAGATTATACATTTCTACATGTCTCATTTTTCATGTGTGCTGCTCACTGAAAGCCACACAATATGGACTTGCACTGTGTATTTTTTGCACAACTGGAAACTGAATAGGTAGTTACATGACAATACCTTTGCAGATTTTCCGAAAGCCCTCTCTTTCAGTGCAGCCTGAGCAAGATAATTCCCCCTTGGGTTTTCCTGAAAATAGAGATTGTGAGAGGTTCTGGAAGCTGGAAAGAGATGAGAAGGATGATGCCATTATCAGCTTTTTTAATTGGATTCAGTCCTTACTTTTCTGAATGACATATTCCAGCTCCGTATTCGCAGCTGGCTGCTCCATCAGGTTCCTCATCCTTGCACGCTATAAACTGTGTGAGATCCCATCTTCTTGAAGAGTAATGAGCTTTTCCATCTGCTTTTCACATACTCAGTCATTCTTCACAGGGAAGTCTCGCTCTGAAGCTCTTAAGCCACACACTGCTAGATGATTCCTCTGAATCTGTATATGGTTAATCCCATTTCCAATGGCAACCCAGTCTGTGTGTTAGATGAAACAGCCCATAGTTGCCAAGTAGTTGTGAAATGCTGGTAACCTATGACTGATCTCCCAAAATAACTGGAAGAGTCATTCCCACCACATCATTTTAGATTCTCTGGGCAAAGCAGAAGATATGAGCAGCTGAGGAAAGTATGTTTGGAAAGAGAATGACAGGGATGAAAGTTTAGGAGGGAAATGCAACCACCAAAGTAAGTGGAGGTATTATCAGTCTCAGAGAACTAAGAAATCCAGAAACGGTGTATGAAGAGGCTGACAGCCCTTGGCACATGGCTGAGGGTGCACACAGCTCTGGAGGACAGAGCTCCTGGGTCCCTGAGGATGCTCAGCTGGCTGGTGGGGTTGGGGGATCACTTTTCACTGCTGAGCTTGGCACCATTGTGTTTTTATCTAATGAACCCCATCTATTAGAGGACAGACAGTCTTTCTTCAGTCAGGGCTGGTCAGTGTCCCACTGCCCAGAGCAATCATTTTGGCAACAGTGACCATGGCAAAAATAAGGAACTTTTTGCTAGATAAAAATCCAATTGGCGTGTTGCATGGTGACATCCTGTGAATTCACTAGCTTTGCACAGTTAGTGCTTCAGACTGGCTGGCTCAAGCTCATCAATCTGAGTTCTCAAACAACTGTAACAGTTAAAATACTGTCTTCTAAATAAAGCACTAAGTTCTGCAAAGGGAGGGTGTTCAGAGCTCTCCACTGGCTGGCAGAAACAGCAGGATGGTCCTGCAGCACAGAAACCCTGAACACTCATGCTAGGGAAGTGACGGTCTGCCAAAAGGACACTGAAGAGTTTGTGTAATTCAGACCTGCCTACAATGATTCGGTTGTGTCAGGGGTTTCTGAGAATACCAACAAACTGACTGAGAAAGTGGAGAATGAGCTGGCAAATCTGGTGGCATAAAAATAGCTGTCTAGTACCAACTCTGGGAAGTCTGGAGGAAAAAAGTGCTCTGTGCTATTTTAAGGCATGGATATTTCAACTCCTGAAATTCAAGATGTTCCTCTCAAGACATAAGGTTCCTGTGAGTCAAGAATGAAGAATAAAGAGCTGATGAAAAACTCAGAACAAGCCTATTTTACAAGTTTTTATTTACAAATTATATTATTTGAGCCTTCTGCATTATTTTAAATTCTGATTTCTTTTGAGACGTTTATGTTTCTGAAGGCAAGAAACAAAATTTTAAACTATGTCTTTGAATTTGGGCAATGGTGTAAGATCTACCCTTTCCACTAAAACCTTTTTTGCCCTGAAACGATATACATTTATTCTACTAATGTAAAAGCAAGCAACACTCATACAAAGAAGACAAAAGTATTTCAGTTTTACTGTGCTGTAGTTTTGCTGAGTTTGGTCTATGCCTTTGCCTATGGTTATTCTGACAAAATATTGATTATTTCATTACATCTGGTGAAGAAGAAAGGGGATTACATGGGAGAAAAGGGAGCTGAGGAACATAAGGATTCAGAAATGTCATTTCAACAAAATCTTAACTCTGTTTCATTCCATTGTTTCTGAGAAGAACAGCCCACTGCTGTCCCAGGTGGAATGTCTTTAACAGTTTGTACAACCAATTCAGTAGCACATGAGGGAGAAAAATTAATCTGTATTTCTTGCAGGTTGAGCAAGTCTGCTGGATTACAGAGCTAGCTAAGCAATCCTCCTCTCTTAGCAATATAGGAAAGGAGGAGCATTGTTGGCCTTTTTAAAATTATTTTTTGTGCAGAGCAGAATAAGATGGTCAGAATGGACAAAATTTCTTCCTCCTGAGAAGAACCAATAAACCGATGGGGTGGTGGTCACTTGAAAAGTGGAGTACAGCTTCATTTGCTACTTAAGCCAGCACAGCAAACTTCAGCTACCTTTATCTACAGTCTTGGAGATGCCGTAACCACTAGGCTGTTAGCTGTTTAGCATGATCTGTTCTCTTCCTCTCTGTCTTTTCAGAAGATCTTGTAAAAAAAGTTAATTCTCTCCTATGGCAGAAAGGAACAGCTTTAACATCTTGAACATGCATGGGGAACAGCAAATCCAGCTGTGCTCAGGACAGCTGTGCACATTTGTTAACCCAAGACAAGAAGAGCTGTGTCTTTGTTGGGCCGAAAGACAGGTCTTTAAAAAATACAATGTTGTCAGCCAACCCAAAAATCATCTTTCAGGTGTTTGACTGCTCTTGAGAAAGCCAAAGACTTCTAGTGAGCTTTCATGCTCAGATTCTTTAGTATCAAACCAAGTGTTTCTAGGCCTGAACCAATATCTACTGAAATCAATATCTTCAGTACACATTGAGTCCTTTTTGTGTCTGGCTAATATACAGCAAAAGGCCTGGATTTGTCTTACTGTCTTTCCAAATACTAACCTTTGCTCAGCTTCTCGTACTCTATATATTAAAATCTATTGTTTTTCCTTTATGTTTATATTTGTATTTTCCACACAAGCATAAACATTTACATTCCAGACATGCAGTAGCTGAAAAATGAAAGTGAGCAAGCAAACAAATAAATTTCACAGAAACTGCAAGTGATCATTAATATTTCCAAACCTGGTTAATTTTTTATTCATTTTCGTAAGATTTCTAAATAGTTGTGTCTATTTCTCATGACTAAAGAATGCAAGGGAATATTGACATTTGACATAAAATAAAACTGTAATATTTTTCCACATATTTAAACCTAAAATGTTCCCTTAATGTAAGATAAATTAATTCTTAAAAATACAGAATTCCAAGTACACTAAGAGCTCCTGAATGTCAAGAATGTTTAATTAAAAGCCTATCGCAAGTGTTAGCACTATTATTTTGTAGATAAAACTAGTCAGCTAGGATACAACATCTTTTCTGACTTCTGCAGCTGAAACATTGTTCCAGTATCATGATTTTATTAGAAACCAAGTGAGATTTGGGCTCAAAGAACTGCCTCTGGGAGCCTGTGCTGCAGAAGAGTGACTCCAACAGTACGTTGGGAACAGAAGAAGTGTACATGGCCTGTAGCTTCAGGGGATGATGGAGTAAGCTACACTTTGAATTGAAGACATATATGGTCACCTAAAATCTCACAAAACTCTTAAAGTAAATCTTGTAAGGCTCATAATAAACTTTGACTGGACTTCAGCAGGGTTCAGCCTCTAAAGTAAGTGTTCCTGCAGGGGCCACAGACAAGAGAAATATGTGCCCTGTGCCTTGTGCTAGCAGTATCACCTTAAGTCACAACCAGACAACACATCCATCATTCCTCATATTTCTCATTCTCACATTCTTTTGAGAACCATAGGAGAAGGAAGCCTGGAAAAATAAACGTGCTACCCACCTGTTTCCAACTGTAGTTATCTTCTTAGGAGATAATCAAGAAAATTAGAAATGGCTATTCTGGGTCATAATACAGATAGCTCCCACCAGATGGTTAGTTGCATTATTGATAAGACCATCTGCAATCTGTCAATAGTGGCTAGTAACAGGAGTATGAGGAGCCCATTTTTCATCTTCATCCTTAGGCTGACTACCATGTGCCATGGGACTCCACAGGGCAAGGACATCCACCAGAGGAGTTCCTGCAGGGAAGATCCTACTCAGTGAGACGCTTAGCTTCCCTGCATGCACCCATAAGGGAACAAATGGTCTTGTAGCATATCCACTGATATTCTGATTCATTCAGCTGAGGGGAGGTAAAGAAATAGGAAAGATATTTTGGACTCAACCATCCATTACCCAGTAATATAAATTAAGGAACAATACGTTTAGGGCTATTCACTCTCTGAGTCCAGTCAATGTCTTCTACTTGTGTTTTTCTATTGTTCTTCATGACACATTCTTCTACGCCCCACACCTTCTTTTTGACTGAAGAATCATTATTTTATTCCCAAGACCTTATTAAAAACACTCTCTGTATTGATTCCCTCATGAGGCTTGTCATCAGTCCCTGTAGTTTATAACATGAATTAATGGTGTGTTTTGATTTCTAAAATATTGCACAGAACTTCAAGTCAGGCTGATCATCCTTGTCTGTTGTTTTTCTCACCAATTTAATAAAAAATGTCTTTAAAAACAATGCAAATGAAATCTTGCCTATTTGCTTTTCACTTATCGTAGTTCAAATGATAATATGTTTTCTAATCTAGCAGACACTACCAAACACCTCACAAAGTATCACTTGTGCCATACTTGACAAGACATTTATAAAAGGTATGAAATGAAGGCAAGAGCTCAGTCAAAAAGGAGTAGCATTCATCCTTTGTGTTCTTGAGAGAAGTAGAGGCTTAAGTCCTTCACCAATATAAATGCCTCTGGTCCCTACCAGCTGAGAATCCGCTCCTGAGCTGGTAACTGATGCCCTTCCCTAAGTCTGAGTAGACTTGTTCATCAAGGTCTCTCTACAGAGCTGTCAACTGGAATTCCTCCCACCAAACTCCTGCTGGCTTCCCTTTCCTTTCCAAACTTAATCCATACAAAAGTTTCCCTTTCCAGGTCAACTCTTGGCAATTTTTTCTCTCAGGCAAAGTTCAGCAGAGGAGCCCTTGGTTTTGCATTTTTTTTTCTCTGATATTCCATTATTTTGCTTGAGTTGCTGAAATTTAAGTGTTACAAGCTCCTTCAGGGCTTTTGGGATCCACATGTTCTGCCTACCACCCTTGTATGTGCCATAGAGATTTTCTGTGCTCACTAGAAAATGCTTTGGCCCTTGTGACACCAACTCTGAAGTGAGCCCACGCAATTTCCGTGGATACCGTGATACTGGCAGTGCCTTCTCTGCACTTTTGCGCAGTGCAGAAGGAAAGGCCTCACCACTCTGTCATGCCAGTCTATTGCTTTCTCGATTTCCTACACGATAAGGCTTCTTTTGTTGAACCTTGTAAGGCGGATGGGATTCATCGTGTATCACCTCATCATTGATTTCTACAGCATTAGTCATCCGGACTTCTCTTACCAACTGAGTGAAACAAGCACTTATAAGGAGAAAATTATGTTAGCAAAATATGAAATACAAAATCTTTTAACTAGATATATAATTTTGTTACCTGTTACCATGTGAACATGACATAAGGAGTGTGATACCACAGATGGCAAAACTGGAAATAAGTAAAACTAGGGTAACACCACCCTAGTTACACATGCATAGAGTGTGCACTGAGTTTTATACAGTCTCTTCTGGGGCACTTCAGAATATTTAACAGAAGCTAACAAACATCTGAAAAGCTGCCTATATTCATTTCATTCCTCAGCTTTCATACTATTTAATTGATTTGTATCTGGGTTTCATGTTCCCCCTGCTCCTGGTTTCTTTCAAAACTGTTTTCCAGACAGCAGCATTGTTCTTTCTCTCTGTTGCCTCCCTTCTTGGCTTCCTGCCTTCTGTACTTTCCCATTTCCACTCAATCCACTCCAAGCTATTTCCCCTCCCTTGGGCTCTCTCCTTATCTTTCCGACCTTACACTCTTCTGGGTGCTGTTTTCTCTCATGCTCATCCCTTCAATCTTGGGGTTTTTTTTCCTTTTCCTATGACTTTCTGTTCCTGAAATACTTTTCCTCTGTCCCTCTTGACCCATAGTCATTTGCACAAATTGACATGACATCATTTTTTGCCCTAACCCTATGTTCATCCATACCCTCGGTACCACGCTTACTAGAACAGGCAGAGAGCAAGAAGAATGACTAAGAGATGTTGTGTCGGCAGAGGAAGATGTTGAGGGGCAGAGAAGACAGAGAGAAAAGAGGGAAATCGCTCTGCCAAACTGCAGCCGCACTGCACCCCACGGCTACTGGTACTTTCCCTCTCTTGTTCTGAACTCTTCAGTGAGCCTGCTTTTCTCCCTTGGGTTTCACTCGTGATGTTCAGTGCAACAATTTCTCCCTCTATTTCCACTGCAAGTCCTTCCTGAAGAAGCAATACCTTTCCACACCAGTGCTCTAGGCTTAGGATCTATTCCAGCTAGTCTTTATGGCTGTCCACAGACAGAGCCAGGGTCTATCTACTAGTCAAGCACATTACTATGTACAAAAACATACATTGATTCTGTTTATTCTTCATAATCTTAGCCAAATATGCCTAATGTTTAGTACTTCACCAATTTTAGATTTAACCATGGCAGTGGACTCCTACTTTTTAAAGGTTTTGGCCTTGTCTGTGTTTCTACCCAAATGCAGACCTCATCTGAAGTCTTCTTAGAATCATAGAATCATAGAATCGTTAGGGTTGGAAGGGACCTTTAAAGGTCATCTAGTCCAAGCCCCTTGCAAGGAGCAGGGACATAGAATCATAGAATCATAGAATCATAGAATGGTTAGGGTTGGAAGGGACCTTCAAAGGTCATCTAGTCCAACCCCCCTGCAAGAAGCAGGGACATCCCCCACTAGATCAGGTCGCTCAGAGCCCCATCCAGCCTGGCCTTGAATGTTTCCAGAGATAGGGCATCCACCACCTCTCTGGGCAACCTGTGCCAGTGTTCTACAACTTGCATTGTAAAAAATTTTTTCCTAATGTCCAATCTAAATCTACCCCCCTCTATTTTAAAACCATTACCCCTTGTCCTATCACAACAGGCCCTACTGAACAGTC